>PVKC010025759.1:0-16424 GCA_004027635.1 Crocidura indochinensis
TGTGTGTGTGTGTGTGTGTGTGTAGTGGAAGCACATGCTTTCCAAACAATGCTTTAATACACTTGCAAGTGCATATTGAGAAGATCCTGGTTAGTAGCTCCTCTCAAAATATCTCAGCAATTTTAGAAATGTTGTTTTTGCAGTTAGCAGTCCTCTTCCTTTCTGTTAGTAACTCGAATTCTTTGTGGAGTCTGCATAAGCATCTTTATGAGCAGTATTGTGGAATGTGTGTTTTCTCAACCCCTTTGCTGTATGAAAAGCAGAGCAGTTACACTATTTTAAGAGGCAATTTGTTGAGTTCCCCAGTTTTACTGGGCTTCTTCCATATTCACAGGAGGTCTACATATTATTAAGCAGTTTGATTTACAGACAGAAAAAGAGAAAAATCAAGAAGGATGACTGCAATCCCTGGATAATTCACTGGATATAAAAATGATCACCAAACACTACCACTCAAGTCAAAGCAATCTCTTCGTGTTTTTGAAAAAAAAGTTAACAGACCAGTCACAGTGAATAATTGCTCTCAAGGATGCAATCCAGAAATTCAGCGAGATTGTTTTATTATGTATGCCAGTTAGTCATTTTGTTTAAGCACTGTATAATAGTAAGGGAGGAAACGATCTCTAAAACCCTTGGACTTAGTCATGACAACAAAAGTTCAAAATGATGTCAACTGACCCTCAAGGGTTCTGTAAATCTAAAAACACCCAAGTCTCTAGACTTAACCAAACTCATGATATATATTAACATATATTGTCTCACCTCCCTATAGTGTTCATGATGATGCCTCAAAAATGAATTAAGTGTTAGATACTAACCCTTCCTCTCAGAACTAAAAACACTTAGCACATCAATGAATTACAAGGTTTGCTGCCTAAAGCATTCATTTGCAATCTTGCTCTAGAGATTAACTATTTTTGTTCACAGGTGCTAACTGCAACTATTCTATTGTGCTCTGAGCACATATTCCTAGGCACATGAGTGGATGTGCCTTTGTTCAAATAAATCTGTTTGCTGACCCCTGACCTATAATATTGTTTCTCTGATTTTAATAGGCATGTGGAACATGTATCTGGGACCTTGTTAAGATAAAATTTCAGATTCTGGGACTGGAGCTATAGCACAGCGAGTAGGGTGTTTGCCTTGCATGCAGTTGACCCAGGTTTTATCCCTGGAATCCTATAAGGTCCCCCAAGCCAGCCTGGAGTAACTTCTGAGCACAGAGCCAAGAGTAATGCCTGAGTTCTACCAGTGTAGCTCCAAACAAACAAACAAACAAACAAACAAAAACAAAAAGAAAATTCTGCTGTTAGGAGTGGACCCGATATTTGCATTTCTAATACCTACCCATCCACCCTTTGCTGGTACTACCAGTCATTTGGAACAAACTCCTTGAAAGAGATCCCAAATGTTTTATGTCCAGGGCAATTTCAGGAATCCTGAACCTTAGAACTATATTTATTAGGAACAATGCAACAAGATACAATTTAAGCTTATCCCTTTAAATCTTTATTTTCAAAATTTCTTCCAGCATTTTTTCCCTTGGAGAGAGTACATTTTTCTACTTTTGAGCATTCCCCCTCCTTTCTTTTTCTTTTCTTTTCTTTTTTTCTTAGTTAGGTATTTAAGATTTCACGTTTCTAAATGGACAGATAGTTTCAGAGGTGATACAGCTGCACATGATTCATATCACAATCTTTTGATACCAGCACTGTGGCCTCAATGCCAGCACCTTCCTGTCTTCATCATCATGGGCTCTAGTGGCCAAGCAAAGAACCCTCTGGCCCACGGCTAATTGGCTGAAATGCAAGTGCTAATGTAGGTTGAGAGACCAATTAACTGAGCTTGTTTCTATCAAAGCTGCATCTGAACATCAATTATGCTAAACAACAGGCAGTATAAAGACATTTCCCTGCCACTATCATTTGCTATGGGATGTCTCAGAGCAAGGCAGAGAGGAGCAAATGCTCGCAGTCAACCTGAAGGACTTCTCTGCCAGGACAGAGAACTCCCAGTTGGGAACACAGTATTAGAACTAGAATAACCACGAACACTAATGTGTTGCCTTTTCCTGGTCTCTGACTCTATACTTTTTCTGAGTTTTCCACTCAAAACAAACAAATAAACAAACCAGAACAGTTTGAATGATGAATAATGGAAATCTTTTTCTCTGACTTGCAAATTCCAGTACGAAAATGAATCCATTGAGCACTGGGAGAGTCAAAGAGTAATTACTCTGCAATATAAAATAAAAATCAGTATGAATGAAGGAGAATAACTGTGTATTCTTCTGTGGCTTTAACTAAGTTTTCATTTCATTCCTTTCTCACCATATCTTAAGCTTCTTCCTTGAAATACACTTTTTGATTTTTATGTCAACACTTTGAGTTTTAAGTGGTTCAACCAATCTTTATTATTTGTTTTATTGGGGGGACAAATAGTTTTATTCTCTTTCAATTTAATCTATTATATATATACATATATATATATCTTTATTTAAGCACCATGATTACAAACACGTTTGTAGTTGGGTTTCAGTTATAAAAAATAACAGCCCCCTTCACAAATGCAACCTTACCACCACCAATGCTCCCCATCTCACTCCTCCCCATCACCTGCCTGTATTTGAAACAGACATTCTATTTCTCTTACTCACTACCAGTGTCATGACAGTTGTCAGTGTAGTTATTTCTCTAACTAAACTCACTACTCTTTGTGGTAAGCTTCATATTATGGGCTGATCTTTACAGCCATATCTCTATTGTCTCTATCTATTATTACAATAATATCTTTTATTTTTCTTAAATTCCATAAATAAGTGAGACTATTCTGTTCAATCAATCTGAAGTCACTCTGATTTTATTGAAAATGCTTAGAACCCAGCTATATTTAGGATAAATGGAATTTATCGTCTAGATGGGAAGTATGGTTTAATTCAGACTTTTAGTCATTTATTTAGCCATTTAACAAAGAATCTTAATCATAAATTACATTTGAGGTATTATACTTGGCTAGAAACATTATTTCTATGTTATCAAGGTGTACTATTAGATAGAAAAGCAGGCGATCAAACAAATAATGGTGTGTGATGCATTATTTGGTTTGTATCAGTGCAGATAGATATATAGAGGGTATAAAATATAGAAGAGCTAATAGAAAAATAAGCTACACAACTACATTAAAGTATTAAACATGTAATGAAGCCTAAAGAGTTGTTATGTCCTTATTCCCAACTGTGCTTATTTCAAATTTCTTTCAATATCCTTAAATATTTTAAAGCTTCAAAAGAAAAGAGAACATCATCCTTGTTTAATTTTCAAGATTCTAAAAGCTAGTATATTGTTTTTTATGCTCACCTCACCCTTCTTCTGCAGAAAGTGCTCTTGTTAACAGCATTCCCATTACCTCTATTCTTTTATGTGTGTGTGTGTATGTGTGTGTGCGTGTGTGTGCATAATAGAGAAGATTTTTTCCTCCCTCATCTAAATCTTTTCTTTCTCTCTATCAATTTCATCACAACTGATCTTTTCTGCATGGCATGAAAGTTTAAGTCTGTTTTCTATCAGAGTTCTCTCTTTATCCTACATTTACTTGTCAACTTAACTTTACAAATTTAGAGTTTTTATTATTATTTTTAAATTGTTCCAAAACCACACCCTCATCAGGGTGTACCCCTCCCTCATGATACTCCCCAGATCCATTCATGTAATAACAAAATGCATTATTTGATATTTTATTATAGTCCATATGCATTCCATTGTGTATATATAATAATTTTATATGCAGTTAGCTGTATAACTGTATAAACAACACTCAAGTTGTTTCAATATTTTGGCTATTGTGAATACTGTTGCAATGAACATAATGGCACAGATAGTTTTGAATAGTTTTGGGGCCCTGGAGTAGATGCTAAGAAGTGGAATTGCTGGAGTTTATAGAAGCTAAAGTTGTAGGTTTTTGAGATATTTCCATATCCTTAATTCACTGATGGGGATGTCAACTGGCCCAACTTTAGAATTCTTTCTTCTTCATTTGTTTGTTTTTGTTATTCTACCTTTGGCTCACTTGCTCTTCAAGTACCTACAGCCTGACTTCTTTTTTCTCTATAATCTATAAAAAACCACTCTGGTAAATATTCTTCTACATGAATAAACTTCTACATGAAGATTGTCCAAACTCTCCTTTGCGTCTCTTCTAGTTTTCTACAGTTTTGCTCACCAAACATTAAACATTATATATATAATGTTTACATATATTATATATATATAATGTTGTGCATACATGTTTAATCTTTGGATTCCTTTTCAGTTCTTACGTTCACAAATTGACTCCTTCTATCACTTTCTAGCAATTACTGAAAACTGATGACTTTCCAAGGTGACTATTCTAGACAATTTTACTCCTTTATGCTCTTTTAGCCCTATCAATCTGCTTGTTAGATATCTCAACCTTCTCCAAACATAAGTCATCAGCTTCTGATCCTAAACTGCTAGTACTCATGTTTTAATAAACTCAGATGTTAATCATTTTCTCTTTACTCTTTCTGACCTTGACACCCAATCAATCAATCCTACCAAACCTTTCTATCATATCTGAATTTCTGTATCTTCTCTATTTTAATGTTCTCGCCTTCATTATAGTACCATTATATTTTATTTTGGGAAAGATCTTTAGAGTGCCACATGATTTATTTGTTTTGATACCATTTCTTATTTTATATTCTTTTAGTAAACTCAACACATTGTGGCCAGAGTTACCTTTATATTAAAATATAAATCAAAATGACAACAAAATCACAGAGCTTTGTTGTGACTGGTCACTTTTATAGTAGTTGTCAAATTATAGAATGTAGTTTCCAATAAGTCACTAAATCAATAGTAAAATGTTAAATAAAGATTTTAATTTCATATTTCCTATTTTTAAATCATACTTTCAGCATTTTTGTGCTAAAAATTGGTCTGCATTGTCTATTAAAAAGTATACATGGCCTGATGAAAAGAATATGTTGGTTTCTGTAGTCCATGTGTTCCCACTATGTCTAATTTCAAAGTAATAACTTCCCTAGAGTTTGAGGAAAAAGATTTTTTCTTTTTTTTTTGGGGGAGGGTGGCACACCCAGTGACTCTCCTGGCTATGCACTCAGAAATCACTCCTGGCTTGGGGGACCATATGGGATGCTGGAGGATCAAACCACAGTTCATCCTAGGCTAGTGCGGGCAAGGCAGATGCCTTATTGCTTGAGCCACTGCTCTGGCCCCAAGTGAGAAGAACATTCTTAATTAATTCCCAATAGATTACAGTTTTTATACCAGGTAACTATTAAGATGAGAACTATTGTTAGGGATACTCCTGACAGACTGATATGAAATCATTAAAACTTTAAGTGAAAATAATCTTGCCACAGATTGGACATCAGTGAAAGGAATGAGGGATAGAAACTTGTAAAATAGATGAGATGATCAAATTTTATTTTATTTCTTTTGTTTATATTTTTGTGGTGCAAGGAGTTGAATTCAGAGTCATATATCTCCAATAAAAGTGCTATCTGCTGCACTACATACTTGGCACGAGATGCCCCAATTCTGAAAAGTGATAATCTGAGGTAGAGTCTATTCCATGGAGTCAAGGGATAGACCTTTCCTCGTGAATTGACTATGTCCAATTCTGAGGCCCCACAGCTGACCTGTCTGGAGGCAGCATTTTGTAGAGCACTTACTCCATTTCCCAAAACAGAACATATAAAGCTTTTCAACATCAGCTTTATTGAAAAATGACAGAGATAAATATCCAAATCACAGAGTCAACAACACTGAAATTATGAGACCCAAATTTTTTTTTTTTTGGTTTTTGGGCCACATCCATTGATGCTCAGGGGTTACTCCTGGCTATGCGCTCAGAAGTTGCTCCTGGCAGGCACGGGGGACCATATGGGAACCGGGGAATCGAACCGTGGTTCGCCCTAGGCTAGCGCAGGCAAGGCAGCAGGCACCTTACCTCCTGCACCACCACCCGGCTCCCGAGACCCAAATTTTAATGAACAAATTATAAAAGTATCTGTCAAGATGGCAGATTGGGAGTGGAGTGAGGGCATAATAGAGAAAATCTGGGAATATTGGTAGAAAGAAGTTGACACTGGTCGCAAGATCGGTACTAGAATATTGTATGCTAAAACCCAACTATAAATAACCTCAGAAGTCATTGGAATTTTTTGTTTTGTTTTGTTTTGTTTTCAGCCACACCTGATGACACTCAGGGGTTATTCCTGACTATGTGCTCAGAAATGACTCCTGGCTTGGGGGACCATGTGAGATGCCGGGGGATCGAACTGCGATTCGTTTTAGACTAGTGTGGGCAAGGCAAATGCCTTTCTGCTTGCACCATCTCTCTGGAGCCATCATTGGATTTTTTAAAGAATTTTTTTTTCATTTTAAGGGTCACATCTCGTGATACCCAGAATGTACTCCTTGTTCTGCACTCAGGAACTACTCATGAATGGTGCTTAGGAGACCATATAGGATGCTGAGGGTCAAGTTTGGGTCAGTCACATGCAGGGCAAGTATACTTCCTGCTGCAGTCTCTCTAGTCTAGTTAAATAAAGATTTTTGAAAACAAAATAAGTCTTTCCCACCCCACACCTTAAATAATACAAAAATAAATCCCCAAAACTGTGGCCAAGTGGCTTAATCCTTTTTGTATAAGAATGCACATCATTGTCAACAGCAAAAACTTGGCTTTACTCAGGTTTTATCTGCTTTTTTGATTAGCTCTGGATGACTTAAACAAAGCATTTCATCCTGACTTTAAAAATTAGGCAAGGCAAACAACATTGAGCTGTGTAGCATACACATAATATGATTATTTCTCCTCTTCCTACTGACAATAGAATTATGCAAAAGTTATCTTGACCTAGTATGACTTTTCTCTGAGAATAAAAATCTCTGTTCTTCCTGAAATCCTAGATCCATCTCTTTAACTGCATCCCTCCTTTTCTTCAATTTGTTCACTGGGCTTTGCAGTGTTGCTGCAAACTCAAGAGGTTTTAACTTATAAAGGTACATAAAACCAACAAAGAAAGTGACCAGAGCTACCCAGTAGATATGTGATGAAGAAAAGGTCTTTATATTCATCTTCTAACTTATTCTGAAATTTTCATTGGTCACCTCTGGCTGACTGAAGACAGCTCAGGGAGCTATATTTAATAGGTAAACTTTAATTACTGTTTCAATGTTTTTCCAATGTTCCATCGTCATAAACTATCTGGATTCTAGGAAGCAGGAGTCTATGTCTGGGCACTAGTAATAGCAATCACTGATAATTAATTGGCAGGACAATGAGAACAAAAGAGCTTTCAAAAATCTACTAACTTCAAATTTAGGGTCTGCACTCTACCTATGTGCACCACACCAAAAGGAATATTCATATATTATGTATACCTTACAAAGAAAGTACTGGTCACCAAGGGAGGGAAAAATAGTATCATTTTTAAAATATTTGTTCTTTATTTAAACATCTTGATTATAAATATGATAGTGATTAGGTTTCAAGTCATGTAAAGAACAACCCCCTTCACCAGTGCAACATTCCCACCACCAATGTCCCAAGTCTCCCTCCCTCCCTCCCTACCCCCACCTGTTCTCCAGATAGGCTTTCCAGTTCTCTCATTCTTTCATATGATTATGGTAGTTCTCCGTGTAGTTATTTCTATAACTGCACTCACCACTCTTTGTGGTGAGCTTCATGAAGTGAGCTGGAAGTTTTAGCCCTTCTCTCATTGCCTCTGAGGATTATTGCAAAAATGACTTTTATTTTCCTTAAAACCCATAGATGAGTGAGACTATTCTGTGTCTCTCTCTCCCTCTGACTTATTTCATTCAGCATGATAGATTCCATGTACATCCATGTGTAGGAAAATTGCATGACTTCATCTCTCCTGACAGCTGCATAATATTCCATTGTGTATACATACCACAGGTTTTTTAGTCATTTGTCTGTTGAAGGGCATCTTGGTTGTTTTCAGAACCTGGCTATTGTGAATAGTGCTGCAATAAATATAGGTGTGAGGAAGGGGTTTTGTATTGTATTCTTGTGTCCTTAGAGAAATAGTATCTTATGAAGGTAGGTTACTTCTCCATATTCAGGCCCAACAATCAACAGGGGCCTCAGTGATAGCACAACAGTAGGACTGCTGCTGACCTGGGATGAAACCAGGTTCAATCTCTGGCATCCCATATGCCCATATGGTCTCCTGAGCCTACCAGGAACTGTGTGTGTGTGTGTGTGTGTGTGTGTGTGTGTGTGTGCAGAGTCAGGAATTATCCCTGAGCACCACCGGGTATGCCTGAAAACCAAAAACCACAACCCCCTACAAATCAGCAGACTAAGAAAAATAACACCAGTCCTTCTACTCTCCTCTTCATCCTAAAATGCACAAGTTGGGTGCATAGGTTTTTCTGCATCCTGATAGTGAAGGCAGGACAGGAATGGATAGGCAGTGACAGATATTATGGAAGTGGGGTCCTCTAGTAAAATACTTAAAGGACCTGGGAAACTGTTCACCCCATCAGTAGTTTTCTGTGCTAGAACACAGCCCATGCAGCACAGAGTCTGAACATAAACTAAAAGGCAGAGCAAAGGATTACTCTTTGTATGCTATGAGCCAATCCCTGCTTCTTCTAGAAGAAGCCTAGGACTATCTATGATGACTCCTGTTCAATACTCCCGTGGGTGCAGTATTGAATGATGCACCTCTTATCCTGTACAAGGCTCCTTTACGTATCCTATAATAAACAAAATTTTGCTTTCCCAAGACTTGGTCTTCTTTCTTGCTTGCTGAGTAAGAGACAGAGCGTGCACCCTACCTAGAAGCTCTCTTAGACTGGTTGCAACAGGAAAGTAATATTTAACTAGTGAAGGTTTCTAATAATTAGATTTTGAGATAATTAAAAAATAAAATGCAAGTATAATAATGATGAAAATTGGAAAAATAAATATAACCAGAGAGCAGCCGTCATTATGATCTTCTAGTAGTTTAAATAGCGATTAAGAAAGATTACACTTCTTGAAAAATGTTTTTGAAAGAACTACTCTTTCCAGATCTCTGTAAGTACCAATTTATTGGTAGTAGACTATTATGATTTACTTAAGTGCAAATCTGAACCCTATGCAAGAAAATAAACAAAGTATCTGAAATAAAGCAAGAAAATAATAAGCCATGATTAATTTGAACTTTTATTCATGCCTTTAAAGACACACAACCTCAAGATCCCATGTCCTGAAAAAGACATAAATTTATTTGTGTATTAAATAAGACTTTGTAAAACTATGAAAAATATTTCTTTGTTACACAATTTCATACTTACTTATATCAGCACATGTGTGAAACACTTCTGAATATAAAATTATAGAACTGAATGGGAGGATTAATCCTTAAAAGCCTCACTTACAACACATTTATAGTACAATGTCTTAGGAAGCCAAGAAAATAGTGTAGTTGTGAAATAATGAACTAGAATAAAGTCTGGACAGCAATAAAATGACAATCGAAGATAAGAAAATATTTTAGAAGTACAAGAGAAGGAACTTAGGAATGACTTAGATATAAACTTGAGGAAGGAGATAATGGGGCCTTCTATTTGGGACCTATAAATATAGGTTAGTATATGTAAGATGAATGTAGCTTGTTAAGAATAAGAGAAGACTAGAGAAAATGAATAGTAGATTTGGTAGTTGTCTCTTGGCTATTCTAAGTTTTATAAACATATGGGACTCTGGAAGATTTAGGTATGAATTTGAAGGAGATAGAAATGATGCTATATCTGGTACTGCTCAGGTATTATTTCTGGCTCTTACTCTCAGGAGGGATCCCTGGAAATTCTGAGAATTGAACCAGGATTGGGCCCATGCAATGCAAATGCCTTATTTTATGTATTATCTCTGTGGCCCCTGAAGTCATGTATTTTATTTGTTCTTTTTAATATAAATTATTTAAACCATTAATCTCACAGTGACATACTTGATCATAATACATTTTCCAAATAATTGTGGAAAATTATTAAAAAAGAAAATAAACAAAAACGAGTCCAGTACTACTGCCATAATTTAAGGAAAATTAAAATCAGAAGGCCTGCTGGACTCACCCAGTGTGGATGACTGAGAAAAGACCTCAAATAAGTTACTTCCTTGAGAAATAAGGATAGTATTTCTCAAGCTTAGTAATAGATGCAAACAATAGTTGCAAACATTTATTTGACCTAATAAGAATCTCCCTGCTGCTGTCTTAAGTATGTATATAGTTGAGAATTTACATTTAGATGACAAAATTAGTATATACAAATATGGCTTAATTAAATATCACTTTACCTGGGAAAATTAGTATCAAGAGAAACATATAGATAACTTTAATTCTCAAAGTAAAGTTAGGCTTTTAAAAGATGTTCTGTATTTTTAAACAGTCTGCTCACTCAAATGAAGGGAACCCTTCATAGGAACATCTGGCAAACTTGCTAATCTTTTAATTTATATCAGAATTGACACCCAGGTTTCAGCCTAGGAGAATAAAACTTTGAGATGTTAAAGTTTACCCTTGGATACCAGAGAAGCTCAGCTCCCCTTTGTCTTTTAATTGGAGCTTATCATCCAGAAGATTTGTAACCTACACTAAAGTCCTGCAAATTAACTGGTGTGAAGAAACTTATAGATCAAACAGTATGTACTGATAAGCCTTTTGTTAACAAGAAAGTACAATTATTTATTTATTTATTTATTTTTGTGTTTTTTGGGTCACACCCGGCAGTGCTCAGGGGTTACTCCCGGCTCTATGCTCAGAAATTGGTCCTGGAAGGCACGAGGGACCATATGGGGCACCGGGATTCGAACCGATGACCTTTTGCATGAAAGGCAAATGCCTTACCTCCATGCTATCTCCCGGGCCCCAGAAAGTACAATTTTTTAATATTTAAATACACCCCTGTAGCATTCAATAAACACACACAATTATAATTCACCAAACAACTGAGTGGATATCTGTCCTTTGCCAAACGTTGCACCCACCTTCCTGGGACCCAGAAACCTTCCTAAAGTTTCTGGATAAAAAAGTCATGGCAGTCCTGTAACAAGAAAATTTGGAACATTATTTTATTTTACAATGAGGTCATTAAGTCATTGTCAAAAGGGCTAGTAAGCTCGTGTTGATACTTGATTATTCTGTCATTTTGTTTTCTGAACATTAGGTGGCTTCAGATACACATTGGCATCTAAATTGGTGTGTTCTGAAAAGGAAGAAAAAGTATTAAATGGAGTTGTTATAGGATGCAAACAGTTGCACTGTCCAAGAAATTCAAGCACTATTGCTGATACAGTGTCTTTTGTGCAGAAATATTTTGGCTGCCAAGATCTTTGGAAGTACAAGAAAATGGAGAGAGTGTGCCTACACTCATTCCAAAATAGTCCTGGTGATGTCAGCCCAAATACTGAATGCTTTGATTTTTGGTTAGATTAGTGTCTCTGCAGATAGCCATTGGCATTGTAGCAATTGTAGGTGATGGATACAGCAGGCATGAATTTAGCACAGTGGGTACTTGACCCTGCTCTCTCTGAAGGCATACGCATATTTTTTTTTGGGGGGGGGGACCACATCTGAATACACTCAGGGGTTAATCTTGGCTCTGCACTCAGAAATTGCTCCTGGTTTGGGGGGGACTATGTGGAATGCAGGGGATTGCCCTGGGTCAGCTGCTTTTAAGATAATAATTCTGGAAAAAATAAATTTACCTTTGTAGAAACTCATGAACATTCCAATGCTAGAGGATAGATTACGTAATCTAATATTTCTGGGCAGGAGAGATGAGTCTGAAGGAAAGAAAATCAAAGAGTGAACTACACCAGTGAAATGTATTTTCAGAAAAATACAATGTTCCATGTAAACTGTTGCTGAGAAGATAAGTGAACTGAGAATAGAATGTTAATTTCCCTAGTAAATAACATGCAGACCACTGGTAACCTTGTTAGGAATTGTTGCTATAAAAGAATGCTTTTATTTTTGAACATTTGTTGGCTTCTGATAGACTTACTGGAGTAAGATAAATAGAAATGATAAATGAGGGCAAGGACATTTCAGTAATTAATGAACATTTTCATTAGAAGATATATTTAAGATCTCTCCTTAATACCAGTCATAAGTTCAAACAGATATCTCTCATCCAATCTAAAAACTAATTGGGAATTTTAGAATAGCATCTTGAGAGTGCTGGTATATTCTCTAATAGAGTGGGAAGTTTTGTTCTAAATAAATGGCAAATGCCTTTAGAATTTTCAAACCAGAGCTTACGTGTGGCTAATATATATTTGCATAGAATGCACCTGATACAGTATTAATATATTTCCATGCAGGTTGTTAATCACAATCTTAATTAACCCCTTTTCCTCGTCCACCAAATCAAGTAAACAATCCTTTGGGACCTATTCACAATTCAAAAATAATTTAACTACTGACAATGTCAGGATAAAAATACTGATATAGGACTCTGCTCTCTGTATAGATTCCACCCAATGCCTTCAACTATGTATTTTAGATGGCCTTTCTTTTTATATACATGCTTTTATATGAAAGTAGCAGTCAACTCAATATTGACAACAATGTAGAGAAACAAGTCCATGGGGATTACTTTGTGGAGATCTATTAAAGGAGACTTCTAAATCAAATCCCTAACTACTGGTTCCATAAGAGTCAGACTTTCTTTCCCTGCCTCTTATAAATCCCCAGCAAAAGCCCAGGGCTTATTGAGCATGTGTTTTCCAGCTTTACTACAAGTAACATTTATTTCAAGGGTATTCTAAGATCCAGGACAGCAGAAACTATGTCAGTTGAAGTAGTAGCTGTCTACTTTGTATTTAGTACAAATAAAGGTGAGTTTTAGTTGCCTCAAAGCAAGCACTGCCATCTCTTAAGTTTATGTGCATTGTATTTCTACCTGCCAATAGGGCAATCATCAGATGGAAGCAGATTTTAATCAACTCTCTGCAGATGGTGCTGGTTGGATTCCACATCTCTTCATGTGATTTTGAATCAAGCAATCTCTTTATTTATTGGCACTTCATTTGTATCTAAGTCAAGCACTGAACCCAGGTAAAAACATTTAGCACAAAATCAATTGACCACTCATGAGAAATTTTAAGCTTTCAAACGTGATTGACCTTTGCTAGTAAATACAATGGAGCCATTTCTGCTGTGGTGGAAATTAACCAGCTACATAATGACACATGAGTGTACGTTTTTCCTTGTTACAAAA
This sequence comes from Crocidura indochinensis, assembly GCA_004027635.1. Taxonomy (NCBI): domain Eukaryota; kingdom Metazoa; phylum Chordata; class Mammalia; order Eulipotyphla; family Soricidae; genus Crocidura; species Crocidura indochinensis. Next base: position 13,287 of record PVKC010025759.1, read on the forward strand.
ACATTAGTTTGCTCTTCTGTTACAAGCTATAATCAAGTCATCAAGGACTGAGACCAACTAAAACTTGCAATGTAAAGGAAAGACTTCAAAGTATTGAAAAGGTAATGTGAGGACTGGGTGGAACTATTGTATACTTCATATCTTATCAGAGATTAATACAAAATAAAAAGAGGTTAATGGGCTTAAGAGACAGGGAAGGCACTTTCCTTGCTCACAATCATCCCAGGTTTTAACCCCAGCACTGTATATGGTCCTACATAAGCACTGGCAGGAGTGATCCTTGAGCACAAAGCCATAAGTAAGCCCTGTGCACAGGTTGGTGTAGTGCAAAACACAAAACATAAATAAATAAATAAAAGGAGCTTCTACAGCTCTAAAACCATAAACATATATCCTGGAAAGTCCCATTAGAATGATAAAATAATTAGAATGGATTATTTTCTTCTTCTTCTTCTTCTTCTTCTTCTTCTTCTTCTTCTTCTTCTTCTTCTTCTTCTTCTTCTTCTTCTTCTTCTTCTTCTTCTTCTTCTTCTTCTTCTTCTTCTTCTTCTTCTTCTTCTTCTTCTTCTTCTTCTTCTTCTTCTTCTTCTTCTTCTTCTTCTTCTTCTTCTTCTTCTTCTTCTTCTTCTTTTTTTGGGGGGGGGGTCACACTCGGCAGTGCTCAGGGGTCACTCCTGGCTCCACACTCAGAAATTGCTCCTGGCAGGCACGGGGGACCATATGGGGCACCGGGATTCGAACCGATGACCTTTTGCATGAAAGGCAAACACCTTACCTCCATGCTATCTCCAGGGCCCCAGAATGGATTATTTTCTAAGCTGTATGTTTAAATGGTTAATATAAGAATATAAAAGATGCTATCAATAATCACAAGACAATGCAAAAAATATCGATGTATTTTATTACTTCATACCTGCTAGGATGCTTACCACTTACAAACAAAGAAGCATTGGAGGTGACATGGAAGAAGTAAAAACTATATATAGGTCCAGATATATAGCACAGCATTTAGGGTGTTGTCTTGCACACAGCCAATCTGGATTTATTCCCCAGCTTTCCATATGATTCCCTGAGCCTGCCAAGCAAGAGTGATTTCTGAGTGCAGAGCCAGGAGTAATACCTGGGTGCTGTCATTTGTGGCTCCAAAACCAAGACAACAACAAAAATAACAAAACCCATATATAGTGTTAGTGAATTTAAGAGTCATGTGAAATCCTCAGTGTTGTTAATTGAGACAAGTATGATCTTGGGAGTTCTGCTGTTGAAGCCTAGCAACTCATCTGTCTGTGATACCCCAAAGAACCACAAGAATTTTCCAACTTCACAATAGTCAAGTGAGTATCCCACAAAAAGGATTGCAACCATTGAGAGCATTACAAATAAAAGATGTGTTAACGCCATGGCCAGTAAGTTTAAGCCCTGATGAATCTCTGCTACCACCACACCACAGGGACACCCAAGAAGCACTATAATAAGAATGCACTATGATCATAATAACTAAAAATGAATATGACTGCCACAGAGCACAGGTGTTTGCAACACGATGAAAAGTATATAATGCTTGGTGTTCACTTCCGCTTACTATGCGTGTGAGCACTGCAACCTTAGTACAATCCTCAGGGTCCACCACAACTTAAGTGTGCTAGCGTCACCATCAGGTTTATATTGGGCCCCCATCATCTCCGCAGTAGCAACAAAAACCAAAGGTTAAGGAATAGAGGAACGAATATACAAAATAAAAAAAGATGAATTGTATATGTAAATTGTATATGGAAAATAATGTGGAATTCTATTAAAAATTTCAAAATATCAAGCCAAGAAGATTGTATAGGAATTAGGACATAGGCAAAGTGATTATGTTTCCATCACTGACACCATAAAACCTTTAAGTATTGCCTGGTGTAAGCTTGGAGTCCCCTGAGCACTGCTTGTGAGCTACTCAAATTAAATACATAGTTACCATGGGGCTGGAGCAATAATACTCAGCTGACCCAGGTTCAATTATTTCATTCTCTGCATATGGTCTCCTGAGTTCCCATGAGTTATCTCTGAGTGCAGAAATCAGGAGTAAGCCTGAAGCATTGCAGAGTATTGCCCAAATATATTATATTTATTACTAGGGGGCTGGCACAATAATACTTAGCAAATTTAGTTTCTGTTTGGGGCTCTACATAAGGTGTCTGGTATCCCCAGAAGTTATCTCTGAGTGCAGATTCAAGAGTAAGCCTTGTCATATTGCGGGATATGACACAAACCATTTTATGTACATATGCTTATATATTATATTATATACTATATTATTTATTGTCACCATAGTATATATATTCATATATATATGTATATATATATACTCAACATAAACTTAAGCAACACTACTTCCAACATAGGGTTTGCTTAATATAAAATAGATCCTATTGAAATATTTACACACCAGTGTAGATTGTAGCCAACCCTGTCACAAAAATCAATGTGGAAACAATCTTAATGAATCAATGGCTTAAAAATGGCATATATATATATATATATATATATATATATATATATAATGGTATATTATTCATTACTAAAGTGAAGAAAAACTGTCATATGCTAAGAGAAATAAATTTAGTGACAGAATGACAAATACTACTTATTGCTTACATATATAATATATAAACTAGTCAACTCTATAGGATCAGAAAGTAGGACCCTGATTCTTTTGATCTTGATGTAGGAGCAGTAATGGTGGGTCTCTGTGTTGGTCCATAGTCCCAGGTTTTGGGATGTCAAGACTCTGATTTACTTTTTTTTTTTTTTTGGTTTTTGGGCCACACCCGGTGACGCTCAGGGGTTACTCCTGGCTATGTGCTCAGAAGTCGCTCCTGGCTTGGGGGACCATATGAGAAACCGGGGGATCGAACCGCGGTCCTTCCTAGGCTAGCGCAGGTAAGGCAGGCACCTTACCTCCAGCGCCACCGCCTGGTCCCAAGACTGATTTAGAAGGCAGAAAATACTATTGGAAAGTAGAGGACAAAGGAGAACAAACTCTCCAGGTAGGAGAATCTTAGTTTAGGACTAAGTTAAATATGGCAAGTTTTTCTATGGGGCTCTTATAGGAAAACTGAGTATTTGTGCAGGTTTTAAAAGTCTCTGTTATTT
>PVKC010025760.1:0-16381 GCA_004027635.1 Crocidura indochinensis
AAAATAAAATAAAATAAAATAAAATAAAATAAAAAGAATATTGTTTGCTGGGGCCGGAAAAATAGCATAGAATGTCATGGGGATCTTTAGAGGGATCGCATTAAATCTGTATAATGCCTTGGGTAGTATTGCCATCTTGATGATGTTAATCCTGCCAATCCATGAGCAGGGTATGTGTTTCCATTTCCGCGTATTCTCTCTTATTTCCTGGAGCAGAGTTTTATAGTTCTCTTTGTATAGGTCCTTCACATTTTTAGTCAAGTTGATTCCAAGATATTTGAGTTTGTGTGGCACTATTGTGAATGGGGTTGTTTTCTTAATGTCCATTTCTTCCTTATTACTATTGTTGTATAGAAAAGCCATTGATTTTTGTGTGTTAATTTTGTAGCCTGGCACCTTGCTATATGAGTCTATTGTTTCTAGAAGCTTTTTGGTAGAGTCTTTAGGGTTTTCTAAGTAGAGCATCATGTCATCTGCAAAAAGCGAGAGCTTGACTTCTTCCTTTCCTATCTGGATTCCCTTGATATCTTTTTCTTGCCTAATCGCTATAGCGAGTACTTCCAGTGCTATGTTGAATAGGAGTTGTGAGAGAGGACAGCCTTGTCTTGTGCCAGAATTTAGAGGGAAGGCTTTTAGTTTTTCTCCATTGAGGATAATATTTGCCACTGGCTTGTGGTAGATGACATTAACTATATTGAGAAAGGTTCCTTCCATCCCCATCTTGCTGAGAGTTTTGATCAAGAATGGGTGTTGAACCTTATCAAATGCTTTCTCTGCATCTATTGATATGATCATGTGATTTTTGTTTTTCTTGTTGTTGATGTTGTGTATTATGTTGATAGATTTACGGATGTTAAACCATCCTTGAATGCCTGGGATGAAGCCCACTTGATCGTAGTGGATGATCTTCTTAATGAGGGATTGTATTCTATTTGCCAGAATTTTGTTGAGGATCTTTGCGTCTGCATTCAACAGAGATATTGGTCTATAATTTTCTTTTTTCCTTGCATCTCTGTCTGGTTTAGGTATCAAGGTGATGTTGGTTTCATAAAAGGTATTTGGAAGTGTTTCCATTTTTTCGATTTCATGAAAGAGTCTTGCCAGTATTGGTAGTAGTTCCTCTTGGAAAGTTTGAAAGAATTCATTAGTGAATGCATCTGGGCCTGGGCTTTTGTTTTTGGGCAGGCATTTGATTACCGTTTTAATTTCATCAATAGTGATGGGGGTATTTAGATATGCTACATCTTCTTCCTTCAACCATGGAAGATTATAAGAGTCCAAGAATTTATTCATTTCTTCCAGGTTCTCATTTTTAGTGGCATAGAGCTGCTCGAAGTAGTTTCTGATTACCCTTTGAATATCTGCCATATCAGTAGTGATCTCTCCTTTTTCATTCCTAATACGAGTTATCACGTTTCTCTCTCTCTGTTTCTTTGTTAGTTTTGCCAGTGGTCTATCAATCTTGTTTATTTTTTCAAAGAACCAACTTCTAATTTCGTTGATCTTTCAGATTGCTTTTTGGGTTTCCACTTCATTGATTTCTGCTCTCAGCTTTGTTATTTCCTTCTGCTCCCTATTTTTGGGTCCTTTTGTTGACCACTTTCTAGTTCTATGAGCTGCGTCATTAAACTACTCAGGTAAGCCCCTTCTTCCTTCCTGATGTGTACTTGCAAAGCTATAAATTTTCCTCTCAGTACTGCTTTTGCTGTGTCCCAAAGTTCTGATAGTTTTTGTCTTCATTATCATTTGTTTCCAGGAACCTTTTGATTTCCTTTTTGATTTTATCTCGGACCCACTGGTTATTCACTATGAGGTTGTTTAACTTCCAGGTGTTAAAGTTTTTCTTCTTTGTTCCTTTGGAATTTACAAATAATTTCAGAGCCTTGTGGTCAGCAAAGGTAGCCTGCAAAATTTCTATCCTCTTGATATTATGAAGATATGTTTTATGTGCCAGCATGTAGTCTATCCTGGAGAATGTCCCATGTACATTGGAGAAGAATGTGAATCCAGGTTTCTGGGGATGAAGTGTCCTATATATATCCACTAGGCCTCTTTCTTCCATTTCTCTCTTCAGGTCCAGTATATTCTTGTTGGGTTTCAGTCTGGTTGACCTATCCATTGATGAGAAAGCCATGTTGAGGTCCCCAACAATTATTGTGTTGCTGTTGATGTTATTTTTCAGCTTTGTCAACAATTGTATTAAATATTTTGCTGGACCCTCATTCGGTGCATATATGCTTAGAAGAGTGATTTCTTCCTGCTCTACATACCCCTTGATTAATATATAATGTCCATCTTTGTCACTTACAACCTTCCTGAGTATAAAGTTTGCATTATCTGATATTAGTATGGCCACTCCAGCTTTTTTATGGATGTTGTTTGCTTGGATAATTTCCCTCCAGCCTTTTATTTTGAGTTTATGTTTGTTCTGACTATTCAGGTGCGTTTCTTGTAGACAGCAGAAAGTTGGACTGAGTTTTTTGATCCATTTAGCCACTCTGTGTCTCTTAACTGGTGCATTTAGTCCATTGACATTGAGAGAAAGAATTGTCCTAGGATTTGATGCCATCTTTATATCGAAATTTGGTGTGTCTTTTGGTTAGTCTTGTCTTAAATTAGGTCTTTCAGTTTTTCTCTTAAGAGTGGGTTTGAGTCTGTAAAGTTTCTGAGCTGTTTTTAGTCTGTGAAACCATGTATTTTTCCGTCAAACCCGAAAGTGAGTTTTGCTGGGTACAGTATTCTACGTGAAGCATTCATTTCATTCAGTCTTGTCACAATATCCCACCACTGCTTTCTGGCCTTGAGTGTTTCTGGTGACAGGTCTGCTGTAAATCTCAAGGATGTTCCCTTGAATGTAATTTCCTTTTTTGATCTTGCTGTTTGCAGAATTATGTCTCTATCTGTGGGATTTGTCATTGTGACTAGGATGTGTCTTGGGGTATTTTTTCTGGGGTTTCTTTTGATTGGTACTCTTTGGGCATGCAGGATTTGATCACATATATTCTTTAGTTCTGGAAGTTTCTCTTGAATGATGTTCTTGACCGTTGATTTTTCCTGGAAATTTTTTTCCTGTGTCTCTGGGACTCCAATGATTCTTAAGTTGTTTCTGTTGATCTTGTCATAGACTTCTATTTTCATCTGTTCCCATTCTTTGACTATTTTTTCCACTGTCTGTTCATTTGTTTTAAGTTTTTTTTCCAATCTCTCCCACTGTATGGAGTTGTTATTTACCTCATCTTCCACAGCACCAATTCTATTCTCAGCTTCTGCTACCCTGGTGTTGAGCTTATCCATTTTGTCATTCCATTCATTTACTGAGTTTTTCAGGCCTGTTAGTTGACATGTTATTTCAGTTTGGAGTTTTGTGATTTCTGTCATCATATTTTCTTGGTTCTTATTAGTGTTTTGTTCAACTCGGTCTATGGTTTCTTTGAGTTCTTTCAGCATCTTCCATATTGCTTTTCTAAAGTCTTTATCTGAGAGATTGATTAGTTTGTTGGTCATTATCTGGTCATCAGAGTTGTCATCTTCGTTCTCTATGTCTGACGCTGGCCTGCATCGTTTCCCCATTGTCACACTTGTATTGTGTGTTTTTCTATGTGTTGCAGTGGTATTCATTGGCTAAATGATGTACGCAGCCACACTACTCTGGTTCCACCCTTTCTCGATTTGCCTACAAGGTAGGGGAGTCCTCCGTGGATGAGGCCTCACACAGGATCAAATCTTAGGCCCAAACATGCAGGAGAGAAGACAGTCCAGAGAGAAAGAAGACAGTGATCCAGCACAGTCCTTAGTGTGATTTTTTTTTCTTCTTGTTGTGATGATGCTCTTTCCTTAGAAAGAGCGCACGGCCGTAGCAAAGCGGAGCGCCTTGCTCTTCTGCAGCCTCTTTTTGGCCTACTCCCAAGAGTTTCAGGCAACAGGAGAGGAGAGAGAAATACACGGACAGGACTCACAGTTTTTTTCGCAGTCAGGCCGCACTGGGCAGGCATAGATTTGCAGAAATTCCTAGCCTGACGTCACAAACAGGGGACCTGGCTTTTGCAAGGTACTGCTTCTTGTTGGTTTTCACGTTAAGAAAGACATGGTAAAATTCTTTATTATCTCCCTCACTACTTGTTCTTCCCCTTTCCCTTTATCCTCCCCTGGTATTCTTGTATTCCTATAAGTTAAATTATTTATTTTGTCTTTGTTCATTAAGTACCCTACATTTTCTTCCAATGTTTTGTCTCTCATTTCTTTATTGACTTCTTTGTCATTGCTGGCATCTAATTTGTCTTTGAGTTTATTTATGAGATTATCCATATGTGTAATTCTGTCTTTTTTTTTTTTTTTTTTGGTTTTTCGGGTCACACCCATTTGATGCTCAGGGGTTACTCCTGGCTAAACGCTCAGAAATTGCCCCTGGCTTGGGAACACCATATGGGACACTGGGGGATCTAACCGTGGTCCTTCCTTGGCTAACACTTGCAAGGCACACACCTTATCTCTAGTGCCACCTCGCCAGCCCCACTACTAACATGTTTTTAGTTCCCTTAGTTCCAGTTGTATGGATTCATTTTTTGATAGAGTTCTTTGAGTTGGTTAAATTGTTCATCCATAGATTTCTTAATTTTGTAGACTAGTGATTTCATGACTTCTATTGCTAAGGCATTAAGTACTGGTTTTAGGTCCTCTTCTATAAGGCTCATGTGTTTTGGTGGACTTGGAAATTTGCTAGGAATTTTGCTTGGGAATTTACTAGGACACCCACAGCTGCAGGTGTGTTCCTTCATTTTCCCATTGTTCTTTGCATTTGGTGGGTTGGAATGCTGGAGTGTCAGGGGTTTTTAAAGAAGTGGTCTATTGAACTGTTTGTATAAGACATAGTTAGAGGTATATCTGTTTTAGAGATTATTTATTTTAGACAAGAGAGGTAATGTTTGTATAATAGAAATATTGTAAACTAGCTCATTAGTTTGTTCTTCTGATTTGGGGGCTGTACCTTTTCTAAGGAAAAGAAATGCTGTGTCTGCTCTTCCTAGCCTGTTCGTGGGGGTTGGAAGATGGCTGGTGGATGGACAGGCTCACAAACTTCTCCTGGGAGTAAAAAGTTTGAGCTCCAGTGGCAACCTGCTATGGAATCTTGAGAGGAGGGTTGGGGAAGGAGATTCTTGAGGTGCATTCTGGCATGTTTAATAGAGATTCTGAGTTCCCACCCCCACCGAGCTATTGTTCATTCGGTTTGGAAGATGGAGGGTGGACTGGTGGGGCCCACAAACCTCTCCTAGAAGCGGGAAGTTTGAGCTCCAGTGGCAGCTGATGGGGAATCGTGGGAGGAGAGCAACTTCTGTTAGATTCTATGCTTTTCTCTATCCCTAAATGATGAGCACCAGAAAGAAGAATAAAGGTTCTGTGAGGTGAGGCTGGCACAACTTTACACAACTTTGTTAAATAGGCACCTTAGCTAGATTTCAGTCATGGCATCAGAAAACATGAGAGGAAGGAGATCATTGTGCAGTGCTGATCTAGAGGGGTGAGGTTCCTGTCAACAAGATAACTAGGGCATCTAAGGTCCATTGCGAGATGACATGTCTTGGTGCTAAGACTGCTGTTGGTGGCTGGAAAGTCAATTCTGCCTGTTCATCACAGCCAAGATCTTACATTTTCTCATTTTTCCCAGGATGCCATCTTTACGTCTTTTTCTTTCTGTGCTTCCATTGAGCACTTCATATTATGTTTCTGAGGCCCTCCCTAGGCACCGTGGCCCCAAAATCCCAAGACAACAAAATTAGTTGTTCAATTCTCACCCTATTATTTTCTCTCCTCTGGGCTAGTGGGCTATCCCATTGTTGTCTCTGATATGGACAGAAAATACTCCTTATGACTATGGCACATTGATATTCTTTATGCTTCTATAAACCAGGGAGAGGGATATAATCTTATTTTCCCCAGTAGATGTTTGTATACATGCTTCTCAGACTCTGATTCTAGTACAGGTAGTACCTGTCTAGAAGTTCAGGAAATTTTGTGTTCAAGGCTGTCGTTGCATTTTATATCTTAAAAACATCTGCTGCCTGAGGAATGACTTCATAGCAGTGCTTTGATTTCATTTTATTTGGAGGATTACTTGTTTGGGAACAAAGATGTATAAAACTCTTTCTCTGCCCCAAGCAGCTTTAAAGGCTACCTACAAATCTATAATGGTATAGAATGTAAAGGAGGGGCCAGCATGGTGGCGCTGGAGGTAAGGTGCCTGCCTTGCCTGTGCTAGCCTAGGACGGACCACAGTTTGATACCCTGGCATTCCATATGGTCCCCCAAGCCAGGAGCGACTTCTGAGTGCATAGTCAGGAGTAACCCCTGAGCATCACCGGGTGTGGCCCAAAAACCAAAAAAAAAAAAAAAAAAAAAAGAATGTAAAGGAATTTCTACTTGTACAACACATTTTCCACCTTTGATATCATTTCTTTCTTCTATGAGCCCAAAAAGTTAGAATAACCCTCCAACTGTATAGCCCTGATTGTTCTATAGATGTACAAGGACTATGCACTGATAGATGAACGATGTCCAATTTTTAACTGTATTTCTGGAGATAAGAATGAGTTTCCTGGGACCCAGGAGATAGCATAGAGGTAAGGCGTTTGCCTTTCATGCAAAAGGTCATCTGTTCGAATGCCGGTGCCCCATATGGTCCCCCGTGCCTGCCAGGAGCAATTTCTGAGCGTGGAGCCAGGAGTGGCCCCTGAGCACTGCCGGGTGTGACCCAAAAACCAAAAAAAAAGAATGAGTTTCCTGGTGATACTCAATTTCTTTTTTTTTTTTTTTTTTTTGGTTTTTGGGTCACACCCGGCAGTGCTCAGGGGTTACTCCATGCTCAGAAATTGCTCCTAGCAGGCACGGGGGACCATATGGGGCACCGGGATTCGAACCGATGACCTTTTGCATGAAAGGCAAACGCCTTACCTCCATGCTATCTCCCGGGTCCCGATACTCAATTTCTTAGAGGTAGACAACTAAAACGCTGACTTTGCAATCAGTAATCTTTCATGCTGTGTCTCTTGGTTTGATGGACCGAACTCGGGTAGACTCACAGTCCATGGAGTCTGTAGAGAGATAGAACTCCTTTCTAGAGCTCTGGGAACCCCCCAAAAAAGGTCTCCTGGATCTGAGCGCTGCCTGATCCCCTTACCTTCAAGAAGGAAGGTCACATAGAGCAATTCCATCAGAGACAGCTCTCGCCTGCTCTTTAAGGTCAGAGAACCCTGCTTTTGATTTAGTTAGTATTTCACCACAGGACTGAGCACACCCTGGAGACATTTAATCTGTTGACTTGAATTGATCTCAGATGCTAAGCTTAGCCTGATGTGAACCCACATGTTGTAGAACTCAGCAGGTCAATGGAACTCATTTCAGTTTAAATCCAAGACCCCTGACAGCTATGACCAACTCACTGTGAGGGCCATGGGTTTGGTCAAAAGATCATAGCTTTAACACCAACTGCAGTTAAAGCAAAGATGTGTTCTTCCTTCAAAGCATGTGGGTTGAAGACCTGGTTTATCTAGGGGCAATAGTATCAGCCTCCTTCTCAAAAATGACCAACACCTAAAGATAACAGTAGCAATTCTATAGTCTAATATTCTGATTCCCATTTCCCTTGTCATTTGTTTTTTTTATTCTTCGTTTCCATCTTTTATGTGATTCAGAAAACTTGAACCATTTACTTGACTCTATGAAAAGCACTCATACTATTGCCTCTGCCAGCACTAGCCTTCCCCTATCTACATAAGACCCAGTCCATCAAATTAATGAGTTCTGTTGTTCAATAAATATGTTTGTCATGAAGTGGAAGGCAGTATGCCCTGTTCTGGGCCTACAGCTGTCATCAACAGCATCAAGATAATTTGTCAGTTTAAATTCTTCATTGATGCTCCAAATAAAATCAAGAACAATATGCAAGGTTACAAATAGAATAAAGTATCAGGATATTAAAAGGTTCTTATTACAAAGACAATAGAAGAATTTTACTTAAAAGAAGATGTTAGGAAATTTGGGAAGATACCTTTCTACCTGAAAAATAAAACTCTGATTACTTCCAGAATAAGATCAACAGTCATCAAACATGACATTATGGCAGGAAATTCCCATCTTCAATTCTTCAATCTATCCAGTAGTCCCAGTTGGAAAGAACCCTGATATTCTAGACTTCCCCTGTTCCTTCTCTCTTTCTCTCTTTTGTGTGTTTTACTTTCTGGCTCCAGGGAAAAGCGCTGACCTTATGTCCTCAGAGAACAGCATTTGTATTTCAAAGTCATGACTTAAGTATCCACATGGCAGAGTCACAATGAACCTGGTCACCCTTTTTGCCACCTTCTATGCCACCAATATTTAACAAGGTAGTCTGGTTGGGTCTGGGTTCTCAATTTCTAGCAGAAGGGGGGAGCTGGCAGGCATGTGTGACTTCCTTATGCTTTCTACATTCAGCAGCTGTTCACTGTCCAGTCATTTGTGCAATTATCTCTGCTCACTAAAGAAATAACATGACTTGGAGCATAGTTTTAGGAGTGTAAGGGCAGAAGATTCAAACCCAGGAGACTTCGTTTTAAATGCTAGTTTGAGACATGTGCTTCACTTAAACTTTCAAATATATGCATTCTATATTTGGAATATATGTGTATGCATGTAGCATATGTGCATGTCATATATGTATAGCATAAGACAGAATATACATATATATGGATGACTAATGAGAATAGAAAATGTTAAAAGAGGGAAAGTAGAATCATTATACCAGAGAACACAGGCAGGGAGTAAGACACAGAAAAGGAAGGCAGGCTCGTGGGAAGCACATCACAGTCAGCGGTAAATAAAAGAGTTAAAAACCCAAGCACGGAAATTGGTTTCAGAAAAGAACAGTTTTCTGCAATGGCCTTGTTATGATATTGAATTCTACTTGAGCAAATGAGGAGTGGTGTTCTCTTGTTTAGCTGTTATTAAAGAACTCAGTGGTCAATGTCAGTCTCCCCACCAAGATCCCACTGAGTTGTGTGAAATTCTCCCAAAACCTCGCCAACAGGAGAATTTCTAAGCTCTCTGTGTTCAACCATCTTAATGTGTGAAACTGACTGAGAGATCTAACAAGAAAGGTCCACAGAGCAGTTCCAATTCGTTTTGTTTTTTTTAACAATGTCTTTGACACATTGCATTATGTCACGTTCCAATTTGGTGGGAAATGATTTCCTGGGTCCAACAACAAATGCCTTTTCAGCAGCCTGCCAGCTATGCTGTTATTTTCCTCGCTCTTCTCATTGGCGGGCACTTTGCCTTATCTTCTTTCTTCAAAAGATCATTTATCAGCAATAGAGTTCGCTCCTAGAGAAATCTGCTCATAGATGTTGGACCCTTCTCATTTGCACACTGCTGAGAGAAATCACCAATGTTTTGCCTTTTTCTCTATATGAGTAACCTATAAAAAGGCTCCACAACCCAAGTTCCCAGAATATTGGAAAGTTAACAAGTATTCTTTTTAAGAAGGGAAGTTATCCTTATCCCAGGCTAAACATAGGTAACTGGATGCCACATACTCTAAATATACATATAGCAGCTATCCTGTGGTTATGTTTTTTTCTGAGACCTGCCTTAGTGTTATTCATAGTTGATATTTAGCAACAAGAATCCAACCTATAGAAGCCAAGAAGCTTTATCCCTGTTCAGAGGGGAAAGGTAGGGAAAAGAAAAGTCTGGTGATATCTAAAACTGAGGTAGGGGATCCTTGCCCCTTTCAACAACAAAGTGAAGAGTGAAAGAAAGCTATCAGCTTACTTTGTCTTCCTACTTTGTTTGATCTGAAAGAACAATCGGAGATGGCTGATTTCTGAAGACAGCTGAGACTGAAGAGATGGAACATTTCCCCAGTGATAATCATTATTGTCAACAGGAGGCATTCAGGGACAACACAGGGTACCTGGAAATGCTCAGATGTTCAACATTCTCTCATTCATTTGAAAGTTCACTGCTGGGAATTCTTTATATAATGCTTGGAATGAGTGTTTAGTGGAGGAACTGATCCTCCAGGATAATAAAGCTCCGACTTCGGTGGTTGTGAACAAGAGGAATCAAAAATTTCCAGCTTGAAGTGGGGAGGGGAGAGAGAGAGAGTGAGGATGAGAGATAGAGAGAGATCTCAGAACAAAGAGGTCTGCTGTCTTAGCTAATATCTTGGGCATATTTCTCTCCCTACTTGCCTAAGAACCAGCCTAATTAAGTAATCAGAGTATTGGACATAAAGTCCCAAAGAACAAGAAGGCTGTTTTCCTCAAAGGAGTCCAAGACAAGCTCAAAGTCTCTAAGATGATTTGTCAAGAAATTTAGCACCTTTGTATGACAGCTAAAGCTCTCTAGTTATAAGAAATAGTGTAGATTAAACTTTTTTTAAAAAGTTCATTTTGAGACCTATGGGTGTCACTATTGTAAATGTATAAAGAGTCATAATAAGGGAAACACCAAAGTAGATCACTGACTTAAACAGGGAAACAGTAATCAGGTCTTCAGGATGGACTAATTCTTAATTTAGTGAGTCTCTGTAATACTCTCTCTCTCAGTCCTTTAAACCATACCATAAGAATAAGAGTTCTTTGAGGCTTATTTCAAGCTAACTTGTAGGTAACTAAATGCCACTTTCTCTTAAAAATATATATATAATATACATATATATGTATAGCAGCTATTCTATAATTTAGGTTTTTTTAAGACCTGCCTTAATGCATAATACAGGCTGTGTTTTGATTGGTTTTGGTTTTGGTTTGGTTCGGTTTTTGTTTTTGGGTCACATCCAGCAGTGCTCAGGGGTTACTTCTGGCTCTCTATGCTGTGTTTTGATTGGTTTTGGTTTTGGTTTGGTTTGGTTTTTGTTTTTGGGTCACATCCAGCAGTGCTCAGGGGTTACTTCTGGCTCTCTATGCTCAGAAATCACTCCTGGCAGGCTCAGGGGACCATATGGGATGCCGGGATTCGAACCACCGTCCTTCTACATGCAAGGTAAACGCCTTACCTCCATGCTATCGCCTTACCTCCATGCTATCTCTCCAGCCCCCGTGTTTTGTTTTTAAGCAATAATACAATGCCACTGACACCTTCTGAATTTTCTCTACCAGAACATGTTCCAAAACTATATGTAGATCATAGTACGAGTATCAAGAATTATGGGTTAGTTCCAAGCCAGAGTTAACTACTATCTTTGGTGTCACATAAAATCCTCTTTTTTATAATTCAGAACTTCAGTGATTGTGATATAGGAACATAGTACCCCTAAAACAGGGGTCCTCAAAGGGGCCCAGTTCACTGTCCCTCAGACCATTGGAGGGCCAGACTATAGTAAAAACAAAAATTATGAACAAATTCCTATGCACACTGCATACATCTTATTTTGATGTGAAGAAACAAAATGGGAACAAATACAATATGTGACCCGCGGGCCCTAGTTTGAGGACCACTGCAAAACATACAGTTTACGCTCTCACAAATCAATGCTATCAGCATAAAACTGAATTCAAAAAGAGAAAAGGAAATTAACTGTATTGCAGAACTTATTTATAAAAATACCAAAAAGGAAATACAATTTTAGAACATATATTGACCCTACTTCATTTTACTAACTTTAACAACCTTTGACACATATTTAGTAAAAGTCAAACTTGACATTTACATCTCTGCCAGTAATACAATAAATCTGGCTCCAGTTATAAAAAAGAAAAAACTATTATACCTCAAACAACTAGGTCTGATAATCACTGATAACTATTCTTTCACACTTTTTTAGTTTATAGAGAAAATTATAGTAAAATTATTTAAAATATCCTGCTTCTAGCCTAGTTATTTCTTTGTAATTCAACTTTCCATAGTATCAAAACTTTGAAGAAACCAATCATTCATTTTATCAATTGGATTTTTAGTTAGTTTGGGGTTCTCTGAACTACTCTTTAAAGCTTCTAAATTGTGTTACTGCATTTTGTTTTTCAGCAGGAATACCATTCCCCATCACATTTCCATTTAGGAAGAGTAATTTTCAATCTTTGAAGAAAATGGAATGTTTATTTAGATGCTCTAGAGAATGGTAAAAAGAGAACAATAAAAAATGTGAAATTGAGGTGTTATTCATGTTGCAGAGTTGCAACAAAAATCTGAAGAAGAAACCACATCTGTATATTAGAAAGATAGAAAGATTAAATAGAGATATGTTTTAATTGGGGGATTTTTTTTCTCTGGGAAGTTGAAGTGAGCTTCAAGGAAAGAGAACATAAATAATATCTGGGTTCTGATGGTGAATATCTGGGATAGCATTAGAAGGAATGTTCTGAGGTAGCCAGAGTCACATAGACATAGAAAAGAAATTTAGGTGATGGGTCTGTGCCTTAGCTCAGTGCTATATATGTCATGTTGAAGGATATTTGTTAGCGATTGGAAGGCTAAAAAAATGTGTTACTCATCTCAGTGTATCACCTATTTCTGAAAGTTGGGGAGTCACTCCAGTGTTACCCACTGGGACAAACACACACGTAACCATACTTCCTGATTCACCCAGATGGTCATTTTCTACAAAGTACCTCCTTTTGGGTTACTGTGAATTGCTAATCAGGACTCTTTCAGAAGAAAGGTGATGATGGAGTGGGTCAAGGGGGAATATAATTCAATGCTAGAGCACATGTAAGGTTTCTAACCTCAGCATTATTTGCCAAAAAAAAAAAAAAATTAAAAAAGAAAGAAAATTAGGAAGCACAGAAAACATTTGGTCAGAGAAACCATATAAGTGTTGATGCACTTGCCCTGCATGTGGCCCACCACATATGGTGTCTGAGCACAGAATCAGGAAGGAGTAGCCCCTGAGTACAGAGCCACCAATAAATAATCCCTGAGTCCCACAGAGTATAAACCAACCCTCTTCCCAACAAAGAAGGGAAAAAAATATCAGAAAAAGCAAGCAATTTTGGATGTTTTTAACTGTCTGGTTTTGGTTTGGTTTGGTTTGGTTTGGGTTTGGGATCACACCAGACTGTGCTTAAAGTCTACCCTAGGCTCTGCACTCAGGAATCACTCCCAGAAATGCTCATGGGACCACAGGGGATGCTAAGGTTTAAACCCCAGTTAGCCACATGTAGGGCTAATGCCCTGCTCACTGTACTATTGCCTCAGCCAGGTTTTTTCTTTGACTTAGTACTACTCCCTTATACAGTTTTATGTTGTTACTGAAAGGGATGAAGGCTTCCAAGGTGACCTGGGTGACATTGGGAAATGAACAAAGACGCAGCTTAGACAGATGCTCTTAGGTCATGGTACACCCTCCATCTTGCCACCTACTTTGCTACCATAGCACACTTCTAAAAATAACAACTCTGCAGTTATTTTAAAGACGTCTAAGTTTTCTGTGTTTTATTAGCTCTGAGCTCTCATTTTAGGTCTTATGGGAATGTCACACATCACTTTATGATTACTCCCCAAACTGAACAAAGATCCATTGACATAGGTGTCTCCTATTGTAATGGAGTTGTGCAAAATCAATGGTGAGGTCCCACCTCTTCCTTCAATGAATGCACAACTTTTTAAGGTTAAAAACTCAAATTTGATGGCACTTCTCAACAATCCTGTGTTGTATGCCTACCATTTGGTTCACATAGTCAATCTATAGGAAGGATGGGAGACTCAACTTACAAATATTTGTACTGTATAAATGTCTCACTGAACTATAGAATCTTCACATTTTCCTGGAGGACATGTTCCAGAGGAACTTTTGAAAGCACCTCAAAGGAGCTATTCAAAGGTGCGATCTCATGTCAAATAAATCTCATATAAGCAGGCACGTCCTCAAACTTGAGGATCTCAAAGGGCAATACCAGCTTTGGCAAAGAAGGATCCACCACAATTTGTTACTAGTGGCCATTAGTTAAAAATTGAGCAATAAATCCATGAGATCTTTGAAGGGGCAGAAGCTTAAGCTTTATTGCAGGTCACTTATGTACTATCTTGGGAACACTGTCTCCTTCCTCCCCACACCCAAATACACAGAGACACACACATCATGGGATAAAAAAGACAGAGAAAATAGCATCTGTGTCAAAATAAAGCTGTCACATTTGCATGCATGTTCTATTTTCACTGCAGAATCAGTCAATACATGCTGATCCCTTAGCAATGACATTGATTTCAAGACTGTCTTGTTTATTTTTTCACAGGATGACTGAACTGTCTATGCATAGCATTACTTTTGTATGCAAAGTTATATTGTGCTGATGGATTTTTCTAGTCTTTTTTTATGACAAGGCAAACACACACATGCACACACACACACACACACACACACACACATACACACACACATACACTTGCCTTCTAAGACTAACAAAGAAAGCTTTGGAAGTTAAATGCCAGAACTCTAGCTTTGTTGTCTGTCATAGAGCACAGTCAATTGCTGCCAGTCTTAAGTTTGATGATGAGACACATTATGAGTTTCATGGTATTGTGTAGACTTTGGACTCCAAATGATTTTACCAGGTGCTCTTTAAGAAATAGACTCTGATCTCAACTAAGTATCAGGGCTGTGTGAAGTTTAGTATTATGAGTTCCCTAAAGAGAAGATGTTATTGGTAAAGAGATGATACTGACAGTGGACATCATCTAGCTCCTTTATATCTTAAAAATGTGAAGAAAACTCTTTAGGGACTGAAAAGTTAGAACAGTGGGGAGGTTACTTTTCCTCTACAGTACCAAACCAAATTTTATCCCTGATGCCCCTAACGGTCCTCCGAGGTCACCAAGAGTGATCCCTGAGAGAAGAGTTAGAAGTAAACCCCGAGTGTCCCTGGGCATGGTCCATAAAACTATCCCAAAAAGCTTAGTCCCTCGTGACTCTTCCTGTGGCCACCTTGTATGTATAATGCCAGACCAGAGAAAGAATCTGTCCTCCCTTTTCTCAATCTGTTCAATGAAAGTCTACCTTTGGACCCAAAGAAGCAGATGTCCAGAGAAACTTTTGATATGATAAATGAACAATCAGGCCCCCCAAAAGTTGGTAAAGCAATATGAGTCGCATGAGAAAACAAAGGAACCCAGAAAGTGCTGAGTCATATATTTTCAATTGCACCCGTTTATTTTTAGTGCAGCCCGCTAGCTAATGTGATCACTGTTCCTACAGCTGGTGAATCTGAGCGCCTGAAAGGTGATGAACTGAATGTTGAAATATGCACGAGTCACACAAAGGAAAAAGTGCAGAGTGGTTTATGTTTGCATTTTTTTAGCAGTTATGCTGACTACTTCTGTAAATTAATTTCTCTATCTGGACCTATCAGGAAACTCCTGAGAATAAGAGGTTTAAAGTAACAGATTTACAAAGAGTAATTTCTTTTCCCTTTAGCCTCAATGTTGGTTCAAGTAAGCAGTTGGATAAAAATACGATTTAGCACTAAATAGGTGAAGGACTTTAATCATAGAATTAAAAAAATGGGGGCTAGTTTGCTAGAGTTTACTATTTAGTCATAGCTTCTAAAGGAAAAGAAAGAAAAAAAGAAAGAAAGGAAGAAGGAAGAAAGAAAGAAAGAAAGAGAGAGAGAAAGAAAGAAAGAAAGAAAGAAAGAAAGAAAGAAAGAAAGAAAGAAAGAAAGAAAGAAAGAAAGAAAGAAAGAAAGAAAGAAAGAAAGAAAGAAAGAAAGAAAGAAAGAAAAAGAAATAGAAAAAGAAAGAAGGAAGGAAGAAAGAGAATGAAGGAAGGAAAAAAGAAGGAAGTAAGGAAGGAAAGAAAGGGAGGGAGGAAAGAAGGTAGGGATGGAGGAAGGGAAGGACTAAGGGATGGAGGAAGGAAAGAAAATTTAAGGCAATAGCACTCAAAATTGAAAACTTTTGGACAAAGACACAGTAGATATATTTATTCCTTGGGGCCAGAGAAATAGCATGGAGGTAAAGCGTTTGCCTTTCATGCAGAAAGTCATCGGTTCGAATCTCGGTGTCCCATATGGTCCTCCGAGCCTGCCAGGAGTGACTTCTGAGCATGGAGCCATGAGTAACCCCTGAGCGATGCCGGATGTGACCCCTCCCAAAAATAAAGACACTGTAGATATATTTATTCCTGACAGTCATCTATAAGAATCCTTTTCATGACTGAAAACCAACTACAATCATGTATGTAATATGTTGCTTAAATAAAGAAAAATTTCAAAAAAATTAAAAAAGGAATGATTGATCAAATACTTAGCAAGTATCTCTTGTACACAGATTTTTACTAGACAAGTCAACTAACAAATGTGAGGTATACCTGCCTATCCTCCTTAGTACTCTTTATTTAGTTGTGTGATAGCTTGGTTTGGGGGTAAAAAATAATGAGCATAAAAGACAAAAAATATTTTGTTCTTCCTCTATG
>PVKC010025761.1:0-16245 GCA_004027635.1 Crocidura indochinensis
AATAACAAGTGACATAGGCAAAAGAACTGATAACTGATCTGCAGAGTTGGGCTTATCCTGGTAATGAGATGTGGATATATGAGGAACCCTGAGACATTGTGAAGGTGAGTGGTCACTGGTGGGGCTGTGGAGGCTGAATGCTGTATGCACAAATCCTATTATCAGCATTGTGAATCAAAAATATATATCCTCCAAATTAAGGACCATGATCTCTAATCATCATAACTGACTAGAATACAGACTGATGCCTGATCATTAAATATATGTTACATCAAAACAACAGATTTTTATTCTTGGTTATAGAGTTTAAATTTCTACATGGAACCTACTAACAATGATATCATAGCCTAAAGCTACAACAAGTTAAGATAGCTAAGTTTTCTAATGAAGAACATGCTTTGTATGTAGGAGGCTTGGGTTTGATCCCTAGTACTGTCAAAGATCCACAAACTGGTTTCACCTCTAAGCACTGAACTAGAATTATTAACCCCTGAGTACCACTGGATGTGGCCAAAAATGAAACAAAAAATGATAAGATTGAGGTTGTAAAACGTATCTAGTAAGAATAAAGCACTCATCTCTTATAATGGCATACTCCAACTGTGTCTTACAATTGATTTTTAATTTCTCACACTAAATGATCATATACTACTGTAGACAATCTCTTCCTGCAGGCTTATTTTTATGTGCCTATTACCCCATCTGGGTTATTATAAAAAATATAAGATCATTCTCTGAAGTTTCATCATAATTTCTCCTAGTGATACATTCCAGATCACTCAGTTAGAATTATACCTGAAGAAAATTGTGGCAGTAAATTTAAAAAGAAGGTGAATAAGGAAACGCCATCATCTAATCTCACATGCACTAGATAAGTTATTTGCAAAAGCCCCTGACATAGCAAGACAAGCATTGGCTTGCTAGCAATTCATTTCAGAATGAAAAGGAATGAGTTACTTTTCTCTTGGCAACTTGACATCGAAACCTCCTCTAAAAAAAAAAGAAACTACTTTTTTCTACTTGACAATTTTGAAAGAGACAATTACTTAAAAATTATTTTTATTGTGCTTCTCTAAAAATAAAGCACTGTCCTTTTCCAGTTATATTTTTCAGTTAATATATCCAGAAACATTACTATAGAAAAATTACTTTTAAGAAAGCCCCCAAACTATAGATACAGATACCTAGAAAAAGCAGCTCAGATTGCAGTGCAAATTGTCCCTTTTAAATAAGAGATGCTGCACTGTACTCTTTTAAGCTCCCTGCTCTCATTTACTTCAAAAAATAACTAGGATATACTTGAGAAGCTTCACAATATTCTCAGGAGACTGAGTCAATTTCCAATATAAAATTTTTATTTGGGGACTAGAGTGATAAGAAAGTAGATAGGATATTTCAATTTCATTTCAAATAGGAATGGCAAACTCAAGTTTGACCCCTGGCACCTCATATCATCTCCAAAGCACCAACAGAGGTGAACCCCAAATGAAGAGACAGTAGTAAGTCCCAAGCACAGTTGGTTGTAGCTTCCCAAAACAAAGCACAATAAAAAAAAAGTTCATGTTGGAGTAAAAGGGCTTTCTTTGTACATTAAATTCAATCTCAAGGTTCTGTGATTTCATAAGCTATAAGGTGGCTATATGAGGAGTCTAATTAGAGGGATATGGTGAGATGACATATTTGAAAAGAGCTAAAAAAAAGTTGTAGGTGATCCCAGTAATGGTACAATCTGGGTGATCTAACACATTGTGTTTCAATTTCTGTTCAAAGATTTACCATTAAAATGAGAGAAAATGCAAGTTCAATATGACACAGAAGAGAAAAAGGGCAATCATGATGATGGAAAAGTAGGTCAGAAAGAAAGCAAAGAATAGCCATGAACCTCTTGGGGGATTATTAGTCCAGCAGTTACATTAAGAGCCCCCTCACCCCACAAGCTCTTTCTTTATACCATCTACAAAACAATTAAAGCACTATGGATGGGAATTGAAAACAGTTTGGGATGTTCATGGAAAGGTCCAAATATTATGCAGAAACCACTGATATACTATTTAAAAGGCTGAAAACCACTGGGATAAATTAGTCATTCCCACCCTATCACTGACCATATCAGGCCAAGAAGATGTATCCAAGAAGTGCAAATACTGGACATATTTAAACAGAAATTTTCATCTGAGTAAATAATGTTTTACTAAAATCTTCTCTTGCCCCATATCCATTGAATATTTTCCCTCAACCTGCTCCTCTGTGTCAACTGAAAATCTTTACATCCCCAAATAGGAATAGATGATCCCCACATATTATGAAAACACATATGGACTAGTGTATGTTTGGAAAACATGAACATGAGAAGAAAAATAAGAAAATTTCAGCTTTATGAAGTTCTAGAAATAAACTGTAAGAGAGTAAGAAGGTAGGTGGCACTTGTCTTGCATACAGCTGATCCAGGTTCAATCCTTGGCACCATGTATGGTCCCACAAATTTCAACAGGAGTGATTCCTACACTTAGAACCTAGATTAAGCCCTGGGTACTGTCAATGTAAAGGACAGCAGCAACTAGATGAATGGATTGGAGAAACATGGAAAATTGCATATATGGTAGTTAAAAAAAAGTAGAGGAATGGTTCAACTCTTACAACTGAAGTTTCAAGGGAGCCACGGGTTGGGATGTAAGTGGGGAAAGCTATTTTATGCATGTGTGAAGGCAGACAAATATCTCTCTAAACTTTCCTTTTGTATTTCCTGTATGGTGAATTTAAAACTCTGTTGCAAAATTGAAAAGAAGGAAAAGAATGAAATATATACTGACATATATAACTATTTAAAACGCATGCTTGCAAAACAATAAGAACATACATACAAAAATCTATATGAGAATTGAGTTAGTATAGTTACTTAAATAGTAAAAGATGGGGAGAAAAGGAAGTGGAAATTGGTTATAGGGAAAGAAGGAATAAAAAAGGATATACATAAGAGAATATTTGACTTAGACACTGATGGAAACAGACTTTATTAAGCATGTTAGCCTGGGTCTCATAGTATGACAATTTTATATTATTCAAGTTGATAACCTAATAATGATAATATCTACTATAATTAAAATGATTAAAGCAAGAACTATCATTATTTTCTAAGATAAGTATACATTTTGACTTTTTAATTTTATTTTTTGTTTTGTTTTGGGGTCACACCTGGTGATGCTCAGGGGTTACTCCTGGCTATGCGCTCAAAAATCGCTCCTGGCTTGGGGGACCATATGGGAAGATGGAGGATCAAACCAAGGTCCAACCTAAAGTCCTAAGCTAGGGTGGGCAAGACCTTATCGCTTGTGTCATTGCTCCAGCTCAAGTTTTGACTTTTTTAAAAAGAAATAATGCTAATGTATATCAAAGAGTCAATTTGTGAGGGAAGTATAATGCCTGTCTCAAAGGCAGGATAAGGGTGATGCAGGACACTGGTGGTGGAAAAGGTGCACTGGTAAATGAGGGGTGTACTTTTATAAATTAAACCCAACTACAAACATGTTTGCAACCATGGTGCTTAAATACAAAGTTAAAAAAAAACAATTTTAAAAATTAAAAAAATGTACATAGTTGGGACCAAGCCTTCACAAGTTTAAGAATTTACCCTAACTAGACATATTCAAACCAATTGGTAGTAAAAATGTTTATAGCATGGTTATTTATTAAAATGAAAACTGGGCACAGTATAGTACAGAAGACTGGCTTGCTGAGTTCATAAACATTCACAGATGGAAAATGAGATATATGTCTTAATATGTCATTGTAGAAAATAATGAATAACATGGGGAAAGCAAGTGATAAAGTAAAATATAGTATACATTTAATTGTAAAGAAAAAATTGTGTGTATAAGTGCATAATATACACACTCTCAAAATGAGGGGGAAATGCACCAACGTACTAGCAGAAGAGTCTGAGAGAGTTTGCATTAGTAATTGTACCTAATTTTTCTCTTGCATCTTGAACTTTATTTACTGTACTTAATTATTTTTTTGGAGATAACATATTTTTTTGGTAATTAGGAGAAAAATTATGAAAGGGAAAACGTGCTGCCAATGGTTCTTTTCCCTAAGGCACATGATGAGTAAATAGCTAGTTAATATATTAACCACACTTGTGATACAGCTGAATAATTTGCTAATCTTAGGTGTATTTGAGCATCTAGCTGTGCCTCCTATAGACAAGATTACTGGCCTGAAGGAATAACTCTGCAGTCACTTTCCAGATCTGCATGGAAAATTATTTACAGGCAGTACAACTTATCATTAGCAGGCAAGTCAGAGGGTGAAGACATTTAGCCCAGGGACATTCTGTGAGCTGTCCTTTCAGTTACTTGCACCTCCATCTAGACTCCAAAATCTACAACCCAAATCTCAACCATGGTTTTCCAGTGTGGTGATCACCTAGACCTAACTTGCACCCAACTAAAACGCTCAGGTTCCACTCAATTATGGCAACCTCTAATAGCCCATAGCTTCCAGGAGTCTTGGGATTTTTCTCACTCACTGATAACTCAATGGTTATGGATTACCCTGATTACTCTTTGGGCTTATTTGATTACAGATCTGGCAAGAACAAGACAAAGGAAGACACTCCAATCAAGATCAAGTTTTTGGTAGGAAGAGTTCAAACTTTCTGATTACATTAGTTTAACTAGTTTAGACACCCAGTATCAGTAATATGGAGATGCTGTGGACTCTGTGGGTAACAGAAAGGGATGCATGCACTGTAGAACAGGAAATCCAGTTAGGTGAAGAAGAGCAGGAAAAGAATACATGACATGTAGAGCAGCTAAAATAACCAAGAATCTAAGAAAATGGGCAGAAAGTAGAGAACTTGTCACTAGTTTATAATCCAAAAGTAAATTATTCTGGGGTTCAGAATAGCTAGGAAAAATGGAATTTGCCTGCAAGACACACTCTTGTGCATCGGTGCAGGCTTTCTCTGTTGCTTAATGACACTCCATTCTATCGCTTTTCTTCTAGCATATATAGCAGGGGTCTAGAAGCAGCACAGGCAAGTGCCAAAACAGTCTGCTGCTGAAGCAAAAGTCCCAAGTAAATACCACACCAACTGGGTTGTCCTTCTTCTTCTTCCCATTTTTACTTTATCTAAATGTCAGAGGAAAGACACCTGAAATAAGACTTTTTCCCTTCTTCAGTGGATCTAGTTGACTTCTGAAGCTACATTTTTGGAAGGCAATTCTGTCCATCCTTTGAAATGGCTTCAAATGAGCTCCCTGGGTACTAGTTAAGGAGTTAAACAAGGGCTTTGGAGGAGCTAATTCTTTTTTTCTTTTTAATATTGTTCTAAACCAATGACCATATTCAAATGAACAATCTACTTGAACACTAAACTAGCATTTCAGCTTCCAATGTATCTTTAGTTGTCCTTCTAGTATTGAAAAAGTCCCAAACTATCTTAGAGATGATAAATAAAAAGAAGAAAAAAAAATGACACCAGAAAAATAGAAATTCTTTACTGTTCCAGAGGCCACACCTAACTAGAAAATTACTGATAGGAATAAACTATAAAAAGTGAAATGGAAGATCAGACACCTGTAAACCAAAGTCTAGGCATGCCTGTACAACCCTGCACCACCCCCTCTTGCTCTCTCTCGCTCTCTCTCTCTCAGTGGCTTATCACATTTTTAATCAAAAATTATTCTGGGTCTTCTATGTGCTAAGTATTGTGGAGAATTCAAAAGTAAGCCTCAACAGTCACTTCCTAGAACACAGCATTTAAAAAGGCCTTTATAACTTTGGTACTAATAGACTCGTATCATACAACAAGAAACTCCTGAAATTATTTCTTTACTGATTTACTAACACTGTCTGACCTTTGACAGAGTAAGTTTCTTTCTTTTCTTTTTTGGATTTTGAGTCACACCCACCCAGTTGTGCTCAGGGCTTACTCCTGGCAGGATGCAAGGATCGAAACCCTACTACGAACATTTTTTGTAACCATGGTGCTTAAATAAATTAATTAAAAAAAAAAAAGGATTTATGCAGTGCCGGGGAGCCTTTTGTCTAAGTGCAAGGCAAATGCCTACCCACTGTGCTATCTCTCCAGCCTAAGAAAGGAAGGTTCTTATTTCCCTGACATATTTCCAGTATTCCTGCAGTGCATAGTGAAAGAGAAAAGTTCAACAAATATTTAAGTTCTGTACAAAATGAAGAGATGAGATTTTCACTTAAAACCAACTGTACATCTTCTTTAAAAAGCATGCAGCACTTGCTGTGGAGAGGGAGAGCATATTTGCAGTGGAGTACCAGAAATGGTTTTAAAAAGACATGGGACATAAAGAACAGAAAAAAAATGTATATGCTGACAGTGCACTAAACATGTGCTGGGTTCCTGGGCCCCAAAACAGAACATAATATCTGGCAATTATATTGTGATGATGCCTCCGGTTGGGTGGGAGCTGGATTAGCCATGAAGGACTTCAGCTTGACAATGACTAACTCAACAGAACAAGGAAGGCTTCTGTTTCTTGAGGATTTCAGAACAGCAGTTGCATAAATGCCTCTGCCAAGAAGTCAGCCCTGGGTAGAGCTCAACTGGACTAAACCACATGTTGGAACACTCTGCCAAGACCCATTAAGCCTTCATAGCTTTGGACCTAGCTCCAGGGGTCAGTACTTCATTTCCATAAATGGTTGAGCGGCTCTAATCAAACATAATTCCATCAAATAATTTACTTAGAGGTTCCTCTGTTTAAAGCATAGCATTTAAACTTTAACTAGGTCAGCATTCTGGATGTATATTTTTACAAGTTTTCTTACCAGAAGATTTTTCTCTAAACATACCATCCTAGTGGCTAAGAAACATGTAAATAATGACAGATTTCTGTTATTTAATCTGAGTATTTGGAGAAAGTTAAAATATTTTAACTAATTGTGATTAAATGAGTAAATTGTTTTACATATTGTATTTACTTTGCTTTTACACATGAAATATAATTTATTTCAAAACAGATACTAATGACATAAAACTCTTGCTCTTAATGCAAACTATTTGATATACCATTAAAAATTTACACAATTAGAAAAAATACCAACTGCAGCCCATTGTTATATCCACTATGTACAGACATAATATAATTACATTTCAAGTATCTCTCCTAAACTTCAAAATAATGGTTTAAAGTAGATAAAATTAGAATCAAGATTCAAAGCAATTAAATGACTTGTTCCAACACAGGCAGCAGTAAGTAGTGGAGCTAAAAATTAAAATCTTTCCATCTTTCACAAACCTAGGACATGCAGTTGCTTGATTCTATAAGATACAAAATAAAACCCCAAAACATTAAGAGCACATAGCAGTCGAACATATAATAAACTATATAGGTGTATGTTTTATTATATGAAGATAGCATCTATTCATATCTTACTTGCAAATACACTATAAAAAAGATATGGTCTCTTTATGTCTTTAACACTAAAAAAAAAATACAGTGAACAAAGATGTGGAAGTTAGGGAATAGTGAAGAACAATAGACAGCAGAAATTCAAGTTTCCTAAATTGTTGAAGGAGGTAGCAGACATACTCATCAGTGTTATGTGCCAAATATTACATTTTCAGATTTACCCTTAAGGTGACTGATGCACAAAATTGAAGAATAAGTAGTTCATAAGCAACAAGATCACTCAAAGGCCTGAGTATATGTTTTGCATGCAGTAGCTACAGATTAGAACCATGGCATTGCACACTCCCTGGGCACCAAAGGGAGTGGCCCCTGAGCAACAAACTAAACTCGCACTATCAGAGCTGGCCCTATCTCAACCCCACCCCCCAAAAACAAAGAATGTATAACATGATAATCAGGCTAGGGTGATTATGTTCTGGGCTATTATTTCCTAGAAATGGGTTACAATGGGACAAGCTCATAGGAAGCAAAGGGGAAGCCTGCTCCGTGGACCACGAAGAGTAAGTGTAAGAGGAAAGCCATGAAAACACATACTCTCTTGAGTCCAAAAGTGTTGAACTTGATCCTGGCTGATGGCAAAGGAAGTCGAAGTGTTAATGCAACCTGAATGTCATACTTTAAATTGAATTTGGACATGAAAAGGGTGATTACTTGTAGTAAACCTGCCATGGGAAAGTGGTATGTTTTTGATTTAGAGTGCTATAAAATGGGCAATGCTGGGTCTTATGGTAAAGTTAGGAAAGCAACAACTGTACAGTTAGAGGTAGTAGAACAAGCAGAAATTGACACAGGTGCACAGGGTGTGTACCATGACAACACTCCAGTTCAATTCAAAACTGGTATTATAGGTATGAAACTTTTCTTGCACATGACTGATCCAGCTGATCCAGCACCCTAAGCCTCACCAGGAGTTATTCCTAAACACAGAGCCAGGAATAAGCCTTGAACACTGCCAGTTGTGGCCCCCAAGTCAAAAAAAAAGGCAAACATGCTGGAATTAATAGGCAAATACGCAGGTCTGTGTTTCTATGCATACAAAGGAGTATGTGCAACACAAAGCTCAAGGGAAAATGAAGAAATGATGTGGGCTGTTAGGATGCAATTCTCAAATCTAAGAGGATTTAAGGATCTACGCTCATAGGAACTAAAGAAGAAGCCTAGTCCATGGGCCAAGATGAGCAAAAGAGAGTTTAGTGTGTAAGGCATTTGTCTTTCATGCAGTAAACCTGGTTTGATTCCTGGAACTATATATGGTCTTCTGAGCACCACTAGTTGTGATCCATGAGAGCTGCAGGATGTGATTTACACATCCACACAAAAATAATAAGGTCATTGTCTATCCTTTAATTGTTCATACTCTTTTATTGAAGAACCCTATTTATGAGTAACTTAACTTTGCCCCATATTTTCCACTCTTTCCTATATTCAGCTTTGAAGACATGAATATTAAACAGGTAATTTCTCATAATTTGTTTCCTCAGCTTAGTGTTCACTTTTTGGTAATTTGATGGGTCAATAAATTGGTGAATTATTTTACTCATAACATATATAAATGGCCCGGCAAAGAGGAACTAATTCCAACAAAAAACCTGCTGTCAACACAAACTAGCAGGCTTCTCCTTGAAAAGTTAGAATATACTGCAAAAGCCCAGGATGACTGAACAGCTTCCAAGGTCAATGCTGAAGTCACTAACAATGGGATAAGCACGAATATTGTGAAAAATTTCCCTAACAAGGTTTATTTGAAAAAATTGCTTAGGTGATCTTAACATTGAGACAGAATATGAAACTGGATCTTAAGTTCTACTTTAATTTTTAAGATCTTTCTCTCTTCTGTCTTTCCTTTTTCTCCTTTCTGTCTTCTCATTTTATGCATAAAATAGCAACCAGGCTGAACTAAAGCAAATTGGTTTCATTCCCTAGAGGAAGCATGAGCAAATTTTCCCAGCAACTTTCTACCAGAAGCATTTGTGTATGGGTATGTGGTTAGAATGTAGAAGCAGTCAGCTACGTAAACCAGTAATCAAATGAAACATTGCCTATTTCAAAATGCTCTCAAAGAGCATTAACATCACCAATTAAAACACTGATTATGAGAGAGGAAAATAGCTCAGAAAGAGAAAAGAAGAAAACAAGAAAAACATGCACGTAGGATATATGGCAGTGGGTAGAGACAGTATGGAGGGAAAACTAAAACCCTTTAAAAGGCAAGCTTGTCACAGAGTGCTAGCCGTGAGGTCTCTGTGATGGAATATGATAAAGGTAAAAAAAAAAAAACACTGTGATCTTATCAAATTGAAATATCAGCTGTTTCTTTAAATTGCCTAACCATTTGACATTAACAATGACATTTGTATCTGCCTACTTAGACACTAAACCAACAGGTACACAGTATATGCTAAGGAATAAACATTAAGGGTTTTTTCCTCTTTTATTGTTGAGAACTGGCTCTAGAAGGTTCAGCTAGCAATTACCTGCACAGGAGTGATGATCCTGGTAGAATCCATCCCCACATGTGGCTACACACTGTCCATGTCTCATCAGCAGGGGTGGCTGACAGGAGGAGCATTCGTGTCCATTACTGCATGTGGAGCATTGAGGTAGGCAAGCTAGCTCCAAACAAAGGTGGAAGAGAGAAAAAAGGAAACCCTGATTAGCCAAAGACATCACCTCAGGTGAAACCAAGGTAGCCCTGGGCACTGCCCAGTGTCAAGAAAAGTAACTATACATATATCAAGATAGACTCCATATCACACTTTATCTATATGAATGCATTTCATCTTTTGGTTCTCTTTTTGAAGTTGTTATGAATTCTAATTTTGCAGATGAGAAACAAACTTACAGAAGTCTGAGAATGAGTAACTTGTCGAAGATCACAGGGAGCTGGCATTGGAAATTGGGTTGTGGGCTCAGAATTTGTGCTCTTTCTTTCTTATTTAATCACCCCTAATCTATTTCTCATTTATACAATTTTGTAAGAAAATACCTTGTGACAAAGATATAAATAATGTTCACAAGGCTAAAGATAAATTGGAAAAATGTAAGTAAATACAAAATGGTAAAAATCAGTTCATTCTTCTTATTCTTAGAACAGTGTTATAGTTTAAACACTGCATTTGTTGATACTCTTAATCCTCATAAGACAACTCTGATGGAAGTACTATCATTACTCCACTTTACAGATAGCAATATGAGGCACAGAAAGATTAAATATATATTAATGGCTATGAACGCACAAATTCTTTTAAAATGATTCTAAACCTTGGTATTCAGGCACTATTCAGCATTGCTTTGAAATTACCTCCAGCTCAATTTCTGGGGGAAGAGAAGCCTTGGATTGACCTAGGCTTCCAGATGCAAAATCTGCTCTAGTATTTTGAGTTATCTCCTAAGCCCTGAAATTATTCTCTTTTTATTTTATTTTGTTTTATTTATTTTATTTTGGCTTTTGTTTTTGAGCCATATCTGGAGGCACTCAGGGGTTACTCCTGGCTTTGCACTCAGAAATCACTCATGGCAGGCTTGGGGGACCATATGGGGTCCTAGGGGTCGATCTCAGGTCAGCCATGTGCAAGGCAAAAGCCTTACCCACTGTGCTTTAGCTCCGGCTCCAAACCTACACACTCTTAAATGAATAATCAGCAGTAGGGCTATTAATCAGAGGGGCTAAGTAATTGATCTGGCCTCAATCATGTCAAATTCCCCCAGGTTAGGATCACCTTTAAGATATATTAAATTTGAAATGCACTTGAATCAATTGAGATCCTCATATAACACATAAATAAAGGCTGTTATCAATTTCAAATTTTTATTTTGAAATAATTCGGGGTTTTAATTAATGATACAAAGTATTCTAGTGGTATTACTTCCCTTGAAAATCTTCAAAAGTAACAAAACTCAACTATGGCTACCTACTTAGCATCTGTTCTCTATATCATCCCTCTTCAAGTAAACATTGAAATATCAGTAAATGTTAGAAGAAAGGAACCTACAGACCAGAGGAAAAGTAACCTACAGAAAATGTTATTTCTTTCTAATGGTTTTAGGAAATGGAACATTTCCTCTATGCATGAACCCTTCCTTGACAATAGTGAACTCTAGCCCACCTCTGGCTGGTCTGCCTGAAATCATACCTAGACAGAGAGCACCAGCCTGGTAAAATCCCAGACCACAGCTGTGCACACACCGTCCATTGCGCAGCAACTTTGTGGGGTCCTGGCATAGGTCACAGTGGTCTGGAGACTGTGAGCAGGTTAAGCAGTCTGGATGGCAATGATCTACAATCACAGGGGAATAAGAGAACTTAGCAAAGATCATGTTTCTTTTACAAGCTTTAGAAAAAGAATCTATTGGAGTATAAGGAACAAGGTAAAATATAAAGAATGAAAAGTTCTGCAATTTAGACATGAAAAGGCTCCCACATAGCAAAACGATTGTTTCAAATAATCCCTCTTTGTCTGAAATACTATCTTAAATAGTATTCAATTTAAAGATGCGAAAACATTATTGAACTTTAATAGTTTCGACTACTTTAATAGGTTCTATCTATCAAGATGCTTTTAGAAAGAATAACTAGCACCATAGAATATTACAGAAATGGCATGTGTATTAGAGCTTCTTGGCATTCCTAATATCTGATGCACATAAAAAAGTCAGGACCTCAAAACTAAAAATATTTTAAATGTTTTTTATTCTCTTGAAAAAATGGTAGCTTTATTTTCTTCAAAGTTTCTAATTTCATTCTCATATAATTGGGATTATCACTCAATTTAGTCAAAATTATTAGCAAAGAAACTTTCAAGTTTTGAAGTCATCAAGGATCTGATTTTCAAGACACAAAGCATTATGCTAGGCTAAATATTTGTTTTGAAAAGTCCAGGGAGCCATTTTGGTGAAGGTAATGAAATGAAACTATAAACTTGCTTTGCTGTAGAGAAACACTATGATGAGGTAAAATAACTTGAGTGCTACAAGAGAAATGCCAGTGTGAGTAATTGTAACTTACAGATGAAAACAATTAATTATGAAATATGAATAAAAGAAAATGCCACATCTCCAAGAAAGACTAGCTTATGGGCGAATTACCGCTCAGCCAGAGCAACTGCAGTACTTGCCAACAATTATTAACTGGAACTAATTCAACCCCAGGTGATTTGAAAGCAGAGTTGCAGAACAAGTAGATAAAATTTTCTTTTGGAAAAAATTAATAAGTCTTTAAACTTCAAAAACCCAATTAAGTATTCCAAAAGGAACATGTGTTTAATTACTTTCCTTTAAAAGAAATGGACAGCCCTAATAAACTTTCTACAACTTTTCTTCTATCTTCAATAATAGAAGACCTAACATATTTTTGAAAACTGTTACATGAGTTTATAATAATAAGAAATAGACTATGGTAGTATTTGTTGATATGAATATTGAGAGAAAGGCAGCAAAAACTATCTCAGTGGAAAACAATCAAAACATTGGACCCACCTGATGTGCAGTCTGGACAACAATGTCCTTTCACCACTTTGGCTAATGTGGCCACAGGACATGGAGGACAAGAAGGCTCATAGCAAGTCACCTGAGCCCCCTGACACTCACACACCTTGCAAGGGCCATCCTCCCACTTCTGTCCCTCCTACAGGAAACAATGGATAATAATAAATGATATTACCAGCATGCAGTGATTTAGAATGTAGTTTCCTAGGGGGAATATTATAATTATAATAAAAGTGATTTCCATAAAGTACAATATCTATGCTCTGCTTCAACTTCTAAATTGGGCTGGGGGCTCACAAATGGTTCTCATAAAGCCTCGGGGCCCCACCCAGCATTTTTAGCCTATGGAACCAGAAATTCAATGCAATCCCCAAAGTATGCAATTCTACTTGAACTCTGAAGTGCCAGGGATACTGGGACCAAACTGACAGTTCTGAGATCTCCAGTACTCTACCTGATGATGCTCAGGAACCATATTCTGCCAACAATAAAACCTAGGCATGTGCCCCAACCACTTTACTATCTTCTGATGCCAACTATTTCGATGACCCACACCTATATATAAAACAAGACAATAGTGGCCCAATCTTAATATGAGAAGACAGCATTTATTTTTATTGGTTTGTAATTGTTTGTTAAATTGGGGGGACGTTGCTGTGACACACCCAGCTTTGCTCAGGGCTCACTCCTAGCTCAGTATTGAGCAATCACTCCTGCCAGTGCTCCAGTGACCATATTTGATGCTGGTGGTCCAATCAAAGTCAACCACATGTAAAGCAAACACCTGAACCTCCTATACTATTTCTTTGGCCCTAACTGGTTTATTTAAATGTTAAACTCAGATAGATTAACCTATCTCACACTGCCCCATTCCTTCCTCCTCCAAAAGCCAACTACCAAAGAGGATTATTAATATTCCTAGAACTTATCAGGTACATTAACTATAATTTTATATTAACATGGGCAGCTGATTAAAGTCCTGAATTTCCTTATTATAACAGTAAAAGCATCAATGGATTCATTATATTCTTAAAATAGGAACTTTTTAATGTATGTAGTGGTGAGACTGGTGTTGAAATATTGTATGCCTGAAACAACTCTATCTATTATGAACACCTTTATAAGTCACTGTCTTAATAAAAATAAAGAAAAAAATTTAATGCGAACTTTTGCATGCCCTCTGTTGATGGGCTGCTTATGTGCCAGGAGTTTTCTCACACTGAAATATTCCTTATAACCAAGTAAAGTATGGTTAAAAAAAAAAAGCGTTAGCCATTTAACACAGCATCTGCAAGAGAATTATAAAGAACTCACCCTATTGAGAGAAAAAGGACAAGTCCTCCTACCAGAATATTTAGGGACAATGAAGGAAGTAAGTTGGGAGAGAACAGAAGAGCATATTTATACAATTTTTCTAATTGTGATAATTCCTAAATATTTAATATGATTTTCTAGCAACTGTGATCAATAATATTAAAGAAATAATAATATAATCCTGAAAAGGAAGAAATATTTTCCTTTCTCCTTTCATTTAAGATAGAATGGCCTCTAAATATATAACTTCCAAAACTGTAGTCTTGGTTATGTGAACAAGAAGCTTGCATTCTTCCTTTAAAAAAAAAACTGCACAGGTTTTACCCAGAGAATAAATCACTGGGTCAGTACTTGCCCAGCTCTTCTGAGCCTCACCAGAAGTGATCCCTGAGTACTGATCCAGGAGTTAAACTAGGGTGTGGAGGAAAGGAACAAGCACAACCGATTGTGGCCCAAGTTCTGCTTCCTTCCAAAAGAAACCACGTGAAAATTTCCTTTGAATAGCCTAAAAGAAACACTGTTTGGCATGGAGATCTGAGCATATCCTCAACCCTGAACCTCTACATCATCACTTTGCAAACATGAAATAGCTCTGTTAAACTGAGTTTTCGAGGTTGGGTTGGGGATAGGGGAAGAAAATTAGCACAGGAAACGAAGTATTTATGTACAAGATTATAGTGGGAAAGTATTTACTAGTCAGGGGAAAAATAAGATGAAAAAAAAAAAAAGGAGGGTTTGAACAATACATAGGGCCCTGCAAGTAGCCAACCCAAGTCTGATCCCTAGGATTCCCTATGGTCCATAAAGCTTACCAGGAGTGATCCTGGAGCCAGGAGTAAGCTGCGAGTGCTGCTAGATGTGGCACAAAAACAGATTAAAAAATAGCATGTTGGAACTGAGGTGGACTGAGGACTTTTTGGTGATGGGAGTTCCCCTGATTTTATGTTAATTTGTACCTAAAATATGATTGCCAACGATATGTAACCCAACATGTTTAAAAATAAAAATTATATTAAAAAAATAGCATGTGATCAGTGGACAAAAGTTTTAATTATTATGATCTTAATTTTAGACCACAACCAACTATCTTCAAATCTGACTAGTAGAGAGAAAAAGAGAAGATAAAATAGGTTAAAGGGTCAAGTACAAAGTGATAGGATAAAAGCTAGACTTCTAGAGGCAAACATCACATAATGTATTCTGATGTTGACTTATAGACTTTATCATTGAAATCTTAATATGACAAGTCATAACTTCAAAAATTATTTTAAATAACCATAAAAAACTAAATCATTTTGGTTTACTAAGATAATTTGGGCAGATCATTGTTTAAAACAATTTCATAAATAATAATGCACAGGTTAAAAAGCTATACTTACTGGAACATACTTAAATTCACTCACATTAGAAGACACCTAGAAATAAAAATATATATATTAGACCACTGAAAACACTAGTAGTCTGTAGTCTGGTGAATTTTTTTTTTTTTTTTTGGTTTTTGGGCCACACCCGGCGGTGCTCAGGGGTTACTCCTGGCTGTCTGCTCAGAAATAGCACCTGGCAGACACGGGGGACCATATGGGACACCGGGATTTGAACCAACCACCTTTGGTCCTGGATCGGCTGCTTGGAAGGCAAACGCCTATGCGCTGTCAGTCTGATGAATTTTTTATGAGAAGTTACCTACTTTCTACAACTGGGAAAATTATTTGTTCTGAAAAGACTAAAACAGGGACCAGAGTGATAGCACAGTGGTAGGGCGTTTGCATTGCACATGGCCAAATTGGGATGAATCCAGGTTTGATCCCTGGCATCCAATATGGTCCCCCAGGCCTGCCAGGAGCAACTTCTGAGTATCGAGACAGAAGTAACCCCTGAACACCGCCAGTGTGGCCCTCAAAAAAAGAAATAAAAGACTAAAATATAATCACAAATAAGAAAACCGTACCATGATGAGATAAGTCAATATGCTGAGGAATTATATAAATATATTTCA
>PVKC010025762.1:0-16590 GCA_004027635.1 Crocidura indochinensis
AAAAAATAGCCTATATTATTTGCTGAGGTGAATTACATTGTGACCCAAACCAAATGAAGCTATTCTTATTTCTCTGTGCACTTTTATCTATAAAAATCTCTTCATACATTTTACTATGAAGCTCAGTTCTCCAAAATGTTGGACAAGGATAGAGTTAAGATAATGACTTGAATACAATGCTACTTTATACAAGTTGTCAGATATATCCATGGTCTCCTCAATAAGATGGACTTGATATCATAAGTTCTTGGTAACAAATGTTTCCATGCTTATGTTAATGTAATACATAACAGCAATGATTTATCCAGCAGAAGAATAAGCTTAATTAGATGTTTATAGAGATCAAAA
Source organism: Crocidura indochinensis (assembly GCA_004027635.1). Taxonomy (NCBI): domain Eukaryota; kingdom Metazoa; phylum Chordata; class Mammalia; order Eulipotyphla; family Soricidae; genus Crocidura; species Crocidura indochinensis. The sequence goes on from PVKC010025762.1 coordinate 349, forward strand.
GGGAACTTACGTAGGCATCAAGAAGGCACCATTAATGGGTCATGTCTGTTAGTCAAATCTCATGTTATTTATTAACTATGTAAATAATTATCACTCATATTATAAATGATGGCAATTGTAGTTTGTAGGAATGTAAAACATTCCAATTACATCAAGTCTATTGTTAGATTAAAAATTATGTGTAAAAACCAACTTTTTGTATCTATAGTATATATATGTATACATATATTCTAAAATTCTTAACTGGAAAAGATAATTGATCTATTTGGCTATTTAGTTTATTGATCTACTTGACCATTTAATTGATCTACTTGACTATTAGTTTTATGTTGCAAGCAAATACTCCATTCATTATTGTTTATATTTCCATGTATGGAATTACGTAGACTTTATACATTCCATGGAGTATATGTTGGTCCATAAAGATTTATAATAAGAGAATATGTTATAATGTAGGCATTTTGTCATTAATATTGATTTGAGAGGCCGGAGAGATAGCATGGAGGCAGGGCATTTGCCTTGCATGCAGAATGAGGGTGGTTTGAATCCTGGCATCCCATATGGTCCCCAGAGCCCTCCAGGAGCAATTTCTGAGCCTAGAGCCAGGAGTAACTCCTGAGCAGCATCAAATGTGACCCAAAGAAATAAAAATATATATATTGATTTGATACATTTCCTGTCTAAATATTATGTGAATTCTATAACAAAAATTTCCTAACTATTGTCTGCTATATATAAAATTAATAAATGTTGAGTAAAAGGAAAAAATATCAATATTTGTACTGGCAGTACAGCTAGGAATAATAGTACATTTATTACTATTTTCTATATTATAAAATTAAATAATACATTCATTACTATTTTCAATTACAGTAGTAAATAATAAATTTATTTCTCTTTTTATTTTACTTCACAAAGTAAATAATATACCGATTACAATGTTTTCTTTAAAACTAAAAAATTCGTAAATATTGCTCCCCTAATTAAGCAATGATTTTAATAACCTCAAAAATTCATCTTTTTTTTAAATATTGCCAAGACTCTAAATTATAAGAGCACTCTAAATTATAAGAGCAGAGTTATTTATTTGAAAACAAAACAAAACTATGATAATAGTTATCAATTTAAAGCCTAATTCCCCTTTTGATATTGAAACTTTTTTTAAATTATACTACTGCTGGCATGAAAATGAAATGTCATTTTAATCTATGAACTCAGTATTTCTCAAAGTTTATATCTGAAACAATAAGGTCCCAAATTCTATTAAACCTAATTTTTTAAGTTTGACTGTAGAATTTCTGAACGAGGTTTTCTGGGACAGCTGATAGCAAAGGCCTTCATTTAGTTGTCCTATACGATGTTTTGACAAAGGACAGTTTGAGAAACACTGCAGGTCGTTTCTTGTAAGATTATTTTCCAGGTCAAATATTACAAAAGCTATGTATGAATCTAATAAATATGGAACTTCTCTGTTTGAAGAAATTTTGAAGGTCAGCCAAACTTCTGATTGTTTCCTCCTTCAGCCAATAACAGTCTAATCTAAACCCCTGTGGATTCTTAGTGTAAGGTCAGTAAAACACTACCCAATTTCTTTCATCCTATAGTTTTTACTGTGGAATTGCTGTAGGCAATGCTTATAGAAAATGTAAAAGGACAAAACATTCCCTTTAAACAAAAAAGAAAATTGCAATTTGTGTTTTGAAGGTAAACAAATATGAGAAATGGAAAATTACTGAATAGGAGGCATGCTTCAAATAGATTAGAATAGTTTATTTTCTTCAGAAAGTTTTAGTTTTATCAATTGGGTAGTGGATGAGATAATAAGAAGTTAATGCAGGCAAAGGGACTGTTGCTAGGCTTCTGGGAAAAAAGTAGATAGGTTGGAAATAGTCATATGGGAAAACGAAGAGAACATTAACATGGGGAATATGTGATGCTCTTGGTACAGAATTAGGGACCACCTGAGCTTGTAAAATGGATTAAAATTTCAGTAGTTGTCATTGTCTACAGACTGATGCAGCTATCATTCTATAGCTCTAAATTTTTTTTAAAAGTTAATTTTTCTTAGAATTGTCATCTTACCAGAGAGAATTAAAAATAAAAGAAAATATAACAAAGAAATACAAGAATTTAGAATGAAATTCAAGGGAGTAATTATAATATGGGAATTTGTTTGCCATTATGAAAATGAGAAGTCATCTGATTTAACTAAAGATCGTAAATGTGATTCTTCTAAAGTTCTTTACTGCATTTGGTGGGGGGTGCTGGAGAATTATAGTACTCAGAAACTCCCCAAAATCAGCTAAATTGATAATTAAAAGTCAGTGGGTTTTAGGTTCCATTTGGAGTCCAGAAGATGAGGTTCTGCTCAATCCTTGTAGTGCCTGAGAGAAGAATTACATGGGCCCTTTATGCATTGTTAGGAGATATTTGGAGTCACATCTGGAAATGTTGGAATTGAGGAGACATCCAGGATTGTAACTAGTGAAGTTTAAGGGACCAAATAGCATTAAAAATCTAACCATAAAAAAATATCTAACCATAGTCAGTTTACCTCCCTGGAAACCTTGCATCTAAATATAGTACTATCTTATTGGCCTCATACTACTCATTTATCTTGGTGAACATTGTTGCTTCAAAAATGAAATATTTCTTAGGCGTTGTACTCTTGAAAATTGTATGAAAGTTACAGAAAAAATCTAGGAGATTAAGAAATTAGGGTAGGGCTGGAGCGATAATTCAGTGGTAGGGCAATTGCGTTGCATGCTGCTTCAAGGATGGACCTGGATTTGATCACCAGGTCCCATGTTGTTTCCCAAGCCAGGAGAGATTTCAGAGTGCATAGCCAGGAGTAATCCTGAGTGTCACTGAGTGTGGTCCAACAACCCCCCAAGAAGAAGAAGAAATTAGGTTATATTTTATAGTTCAAATAGTCCTGTCCAGATGCCTCCCAAATATGCAGGTCTCTTCTTTACCTATGTATGACAACTCTTATCAGGTTCCAACAATTCTATCTCTCCTCAAATCCCATCCAGTTTTGCACCTTGAGGTCTACTTGCCAGTGTACAAAGACCAGATCCTGTCCCGGCATCATATACAGTTTCTTCATATATCTTTATGCCCCGGGGCCATTTCTAGACTGTACCTAACATTTCCCTACCATCTTGTTTTGGCTTTTCTTAAATCTCCTGTTTGTACTTTCATGAGCATCTTAGTCCAGGCTGTATTTTGACCTTGTCCTAATTTATAAAGCCCTGTCTAAACTTGTCTTTTTAGATGTGGGTGCACAAGACCTACCCAATTCTGTACACTTTCTAGGTTTATATGAATAGAGTTAACTAGAAAGGAGAAAGGAGGGCTCTGAGTGTCCTTTATCTGCAGTTATTTCCCACCTAAAGCCATTCCAATTATGTTTTGATTGACTTCCTATTCAATGGACTACTTGTTTCATAAGCAAGATTTAAAGTGACCAGTGAATTAATGGGAACTTCACCTTTTCACTTCTGCTGCATTAGAAATAAAATGTTCAAAATATTAAATGCTACATCTTAACATATTCATACTACTCTTTATTTATCTTTGTAAATAAAATAATAGCCTAACCATAGTTTTTAAAAGTCAAGGAGTTTGCATTTACATTAGAAAAAGCATATATCATGCAGTAATCCAGAAAGGATACTTTATTTTGTTTGTAGCAACAGAAAAATATCAAAGTACTTTATTTTTGCTTTTATGGAATTCAGCAGATTTTATTTTCATTATTTTTTTACTGAAAATAGTTCCTATGTTCTGTATAGATCAGAAATCATCTTTCTTTCCTTCATCTTTCACTATTTTTTTTCATTTTCTTCATTCATACCTACATCTTAATTTCTCCCTCCCCCCTTCCTTTGTCTTTTTATACTCCCTGCCTGCATAATTTTTATTTTGAGTGCCTAAATGGATGTCCTATCACTGGGATTAATTTCTCTAAATAGTCTAGTTCCGTGATTTTCCTAAAATTTTACTTTCTATCAATAGGTTTCATATTAGATAAGTGGAATAGCCTCCTAATTCTAGATAAAAAAATAATAAAGTAATTAAAACATTTTAGGGTATTTTACTATTAAATATTTAGTAAATATTAAATATTTACTATTAAATATTTAGTAAATATTTTACTAAAAAATTTAGAGAGTGGGGCCAGAGTAAAAGCACAGCAGCACGGCATTTTCACTTGTACGTCCCTGATCTAGGACAGACCTTGGTTCGACCCCCCCACCCCCGTGTCACATATGGTTCTTTGAGCCAGGACCTATTTCTAAGTGCGGAGAAAGAAATAGCTTCTGAGCATCACAGGGTGTGCCCTTCACCCCAAAATTTAGAGTTTAGTGGGATAGTACAGCTAATAGGGCATTCTGTAACACAAGATGAACACACATTTGGCCCTGGTTCCCTTGTTCTCTACCTAGAGTAATTCCTGTATGAATTGTCAGGAATTAGTCCTGAAAACAGTCAAGGTAGTCACAAATATTAAAAGAAATATTAGCATTAATTGATATTTGTTAGTATTTTATGAAGTATTTATGATAAATATTGCTAGATTATATATGTATATTTATACCTCCTTATCTCCCCGGTCTTTTATTAAAAGTTATATCTGGATTGTCAAAAATTAAAGATAAAATTACAAAAGATCTGGAAACCTATATTAAAAATTTGAACATAGCAAAATATTTTTGAACATAGCAAAACATTAAATGAATGTTTTATATAGCTATTTCTACTCTTTGCCAGTCACTTTCTTAGGTCCTTTTTATATAGTTACCAGAGAAACTAATTGAGAGTAGAAATTTTTCTTTTCTATCTAATTATAACACTAGGGAACTAACCTAGGAGACACTGAGAGAGCGAAGAATATAATTTAATTCATAAACTGAAAAACATAACACATCAGTTGGAACAATTGAACTTAATATGATGAATTAAATACCTGAAACAGAATAGAGAAATACAAGTGAAATTAAGTACTACCTGAGTTATATAACCTTTCCTTGACCTAAAATTTTAAATCTCTATCAACTTCTATATAAACTTCTAATGAATAGATAGATGCTCTGAGAAATACAAAGAATGATGGATAAGATTTATATGAGATAGTATAGCAACAGAAAGATCCTGGAAATAACATGTGTACTATACAGTTATATCGTATTCCATGCTTTATGGAAAGAGTCTATTAAAATTAAAATATGAAAATGCAAAAAAGACTAAGGTGAATATTCACAATAAAAACCTTGCTCTTACAAGCCACCATCCTCTCGCCTCAGCAAGAAGCTGCAACCAATACTCCTGCTAAATCATTCTATGTGGCCCTTTTTCCCCCACACATCCCCTCAACAAGTACTGGAGCATGCTACCAGACTCAGCTCTAGAAGGTCCCCCAACTCAAGGACAGTACCTGAACTTGTTCTGCTGCAAATTATTTCTCAATCTCAAGAAGAACATCATGTGGGACAAAAATATGCTCTAATTCTCAACACCCCGAAAGATTGTCTCAAAAGACGTAATGGGATATCTAGATTTTCTAAGTAAGTTTAATTCCATAAAAGCTATACCTCTTAGTGTTTTTATTCCAAAATGCAAAGGTAGACTTTTTCATTGCCCCCCCTTTTTTTCAACAGAACCATAGAACACAAATACATTTGTTCTGCTTCATAAATTGAGAAGAAGAAGAAGAAGAAAAAATGGGTGGTATCAGGGGCAAGCAGTCTCATGAACATTGAGTGGAAATAATAAAAGATCAGCCATAAATACTCAACCCAAAGTCAACAACTAAATAGAATCAAAGATCCAAACTACAACAAGTCATACACAAAAGGGACTTGTTACACTAGAAGTCCAGGAGGCTAAGGCTGGAGACAGGGGAAGAATGCTGGGAGTAGGAGTGGAGGGAGGTCAACACTGGTGGTCAGAATTGCCCTAATTCACTGTCACTGTATATCTTAAATATAATTGTGAAAGACTTGTAAGTCAGGTTGGAGCAGTGGCGCCAGCTGTAGGGCATTTGACTAGCATGCACAAACCTAGGATGGACCATGATTCCAACCCTGCCATTCCATGTGGTCTCCCAAGCCAGGAGCGATTTCTGAGAGAATATCCAGGATAACCCTTGAACCCTGAGTATCACGGGGTGTGGTCCAAAAACCAAAAGAAAGATTTGTAATTTACATTAGTCTCAATAAAATCAAAAACAAAAACAAAATAAAACCATGCTCTTTCTGATACTTAAAATTTAATAGCTTTCAGCACATTTATACCTGTAAATGTAATATTCCTAATGAGTACCATATAATAATCACCAATATATAATTTGAATATATCTATATAAATACATGAATATATGTTTATATTGTATATTTATATATAAATTAAAACTAGGGGTGCTGGTATGTTTTTATATGAACATATTCATATAAAGTCCAATTTTTGCTAATTCTAACCCTCAATTCTCACAAAATTAATATTGCTTTAAATTTGCTAATGGCAATTTTTTCTTCATGACATATTTTTGAACAACTTTACTCGTTTAAAGTATCATTCCCATATTTGATATGTATATGATGATCTTGATGAAAAACTGAAAAGCCTATTGAAATTGAAAAAGAGAATGACAGTATGCCAGCTGCTTCAATTTGACATCTATCAAACACATACATTTTGTCATGATAGTCTCCATATTTTTTACAACTCTTCATTTAACTGCCAGAAATTCATACTGGAATGTTTATATTCTTTGTTACTCTTTTTGTCATTTATCTGAAAATTTTTTGGTAAATATAAACAAAATATACTTTTTTGTAATTTTACTTGTAAACATATGCTGCAGATAATTAGACTAAATTAGTCTATAAATAGAGCTTATTATCGAAGTATATAAGAGATAGCTCTGTTGAAGTCCAAGGGTCAATACTAAAATAAATTTCTGAATTTGACTGTATTTCTTCTCCATCATGAAAAATTGAGATCATGAATATAAGATGGTATGAAGAAAGAAAGAATAAATGCAAGTGTTATGACCAAATATATATCACTTTAAAAAAAGAAGAGAATACATTTCTATCAAAGGTGAGCAGAGGATGAAAGGAAACTATACTGACTATCAAGTTACATCAATCATCTAAGTGTTATAAAATAATTTCTGTATGGGCATTCAGATTACATAGAAATGTACTATGAACTTGATTCATAGAATTCCTTTCCTTTTTATTCTTTCTTTCTTTCATACTTTCTTTTTCTTTCTTTCTTTCTTTTTCATTCTTTCTCTCCTTCCTTCCTTCCTTTCTTTCTTCCTTTCTTTCATACTTTCTTTCTTTCTTTCCTTCCTTCTTTCCTTCCTTCCTTACTTTCTTTCATTCTTTCTTGCTTGCTTTATTTTCTTCTCTTTTCTTTCTATTTTTGATGCCATGCTTCGTGGTAGTTAGGAATTACTTCTGGCTCTATGCTCAAAGGTTAGTCTTAGTGGGTTTTTGAAATTATACACGGAGAATTAAGCCTGGGTTAGCTGTGACTAACATACTGTAAGGCAAGTGGCCTACATACTATATCATCTATCCAGACCTAGAAATATACCTTTATGTGAAAATCCTAAGGAGAATTAAATGCACAAATACACTGACTTCTTTTCATTAACTCATTTCTATAATTTCTCATATTTTAATTCCATTGTCTCTAAAATGAGAATAAAAGGGTAGTTTTATATAGAATTTGAATCAGGCAGGCAGATAGGATAACATAGACTATGATTTTCTTGGGATCAAATGAAAAGGCTGAGTTATCATGAAGTCCATATCCTTTGGAGGTACAGGAACTAAGAAATTTTCTCAAAAATTAGCTCAGTTAAGAACAAACATTAAAAGAAATTAAGTCTGCAATAATAACACCAGGGAACCACCAGAAACTCATAGTTTTCCCCCATAATATAACCTCTATAACATACTTTTTTTCTGTATAGAAGTTATAAGTGAGTGATTCAGTGGGTACAGGATTTGCCTCTCTCTGACCTGCGAACATGGTACAATAATAATTCTTGAATACATCTGATTATGACTCAACAAACAAACAAATAAGTAAAATCTAGGTAATGTCATTTTGTAACAATTCCTATAAAACCAACTTCACATCCATGACAAGTTTACTGTTTGATATATTGTTGCTGTGTCCCAATAGTTATATTTTTAATTTGTCTTGTTTGGATTACAACCAGCAGTGATTAGGGTTTCTATTATCTCTTTGTTCAGGGATTACTCTTGACAGAGTTTAGAGGGCAATATATGTTATTGGTAATGAGATCTGCTTTAACCACATGCAAAGCAAGCTGCACTGTTCACTACAACAATGCTCTGCTCCTCAAGAAAGAGCTTTAATAACAATGAATCAATTGATTAAAAGATGTTTATGACACCTCACATTTCTAGAGAACTATCTTACCTGGATGTTGACATGAAACAATTCACAGAATAAAATATTTGGGAACTATATATTAGAAATTGCACATTTCATATTAATAAGCTCCAGTGAGGTCAATAAATGCCCTTGATGACTCTTCCTTGGCTCATATATGTATATATACATATATATTTTCCCCCTATATAAACATTTGAAATGAAGTCCATGTTACAGTGTCTCAACCTAGTGGTTTACTAATTCCATTTAATGTTCTAATAAAACATTGTTCTATTAAAACGTGTGGTCCCCTAAACTTCATTTAAGCATAATTTCTGAGCACAAAGCCAATTGCCCCTGAACACTGTTGAGTGTGTTAAAATTTTCACATCAATAAATAAACTTTAGAGCTTTAAATTTAAGAATAAATTTTAATATTTAAAAATATATATGAAGCGATAATCAGAGGAGATATTTTCCAACTTTTGCAAACATTAGTTTATTTGGGTTTTACAAAAGTTCTTCTCTAAGCTTCTGAATATGATTTCCTAAAGCAAATTTTCACACACTAGTGCACAGGAAAAGGTTTCTCCACTCTAAAAAGATTCAACACTAAATTGGTACTATATTCTATCACTGCCATCCTGAGATAGTATCATATACTATAGAAAATGAGTTCTATATGACAGCACTGCTCTCTACTTCAGATGCGAGACACAAGAAAGCATTACTTGTGCTTCTATTAGTTCAGAGGTTTCAGGGATGACATCTAGAATGAATTTACAGATCTGAAAGATTCCCAGAGTGTCTCTTCAGTGATAAATTTACCTAATCCATCACCAATTTTAGAAAAAAAATAACAAAAATACCAAATAATTTAAGAGCAAATCATTGGAAGAATCACATTAGACCAGATATGAAGTAAAAAGCACTGAGTTTCAAAAGAAAAAGTGGATGAAGGTAAAGTGATATTCTTGATACCCCTTTAGATAAACTTTAATTCCAAATAGTATTTTTGCTTTATCACATGCTGTTAGTGTTCAACCAAATTAATTTTGCCATTTAATTTCAATTCTTATTGTCCTGGTTGGTTAATAAATCAACAAACTTAGCAAATTTATTTTAATATGTCACAAATTTTAAGTTATTTTGCATAGTTTTCAGACTCTGATAAGTATGAAAGAGGAAATATGTATGCAAAATGCATGTATACAAAATGCAAACATATATTAAATATTTATATACTTTGATTAATATAAAAGCTCTTAATTCTATTTTTGAAATCAGAGTCTCCATTATTATAGATCTGGATTCTTTAAAGGAGCAAAATCTTAGACATATCACAAATTGAAGAATTGAAGTTTATGGGAGAGTGGATAAAACATTTATATATATAGATATTTATATATATATATTTATATATATATATGTGTGTGTGTGTGTGTGTGTGTGTGTGTGCAGTGGTGTATGGAGGTGTATGGAGGGATATTAGTAGTTGGTGGCTGACATGCTATGGTAATACTGTTTCCTTAACATAGAAACTGAAAGACCTACTTTAAGACTGAAAAAACTATGTCCTTTTGAATTAAAGAAAAAATCTCATCAAACCGAGCCTCCTTGAAGGAAGTTTGTTGGCCAAAAATCAAACTAGAAGTTTCCTTGAAGTGTTATATGTCTATTTTACTTCTTACATCTTCAGCACAATAAATGATGTGATTATTGATTTTTGTCTTATTGTCTCATTTTGATGAAAACTTCCTCAACATTTCAGTGTGTGTTATAGCTTTGCCAGTTACAATTTACTTTGATGTGGAGTAATTTAGAAGATAAAGCACAAGCATAAATGTCTGATCCAGACAGAAGATATTTGATGAAATTATTCCAAATATAGAATTGCTGTTTGTCTCTTAATGGTAGCATTGATCAAAATGGAAATCTGTTAAATTGGATAAGGGAAAGATAAAAATATAAATCAGCAAATTTATTCTGTAAAAAACAAAATCTCATAGTGTACAATAGAGTTTATTTGATGTGTATGGATCTCTGATGTGTGATTGAGACATGCTTCTGTTTCAAGCTTCAGATTGAGTTTAGATGCTAAATTCTGACCAAAGTAAAGAATGTTTTTATGGAATATCAGAGAACCAAAGCTAAATACATCTATGTGCATATTTATGTTGATTATATTAATGTTTTTATAGATAAAGAAATTCATAAAAGACATAAGTGCAAACTATTATATAAAGTTACAAAATGGATTGAAGGTTGTGCTATTTTTAATGAATTTTATGTAAAACCACAGTTTATACTAGTTTACAAATCCTACCTAAAATCATCGTTGAATGGAAAAAATGTAGCAGTCAATAGAGCAAGAGATATTTCTTTGTAATTATGCATCAAGGCATTTTTAACAGTGACTTTGCTTTATTATTCTGGCTTTAATATTAAAAGATGCAACAAAAACAGGTGCATATATATTTACCAAAAAAAATTTTTTTTTTGGTTTTTGGGTCACACCTATCTGCCCTCAGGGGTTACTCCTAGCTTTGTGCTCAGAAATCACTCGTGGCAGGCACAGGAGATCTCATATGGAATGTCGGGTTTTGAATCACCATCCATCCTGAATCAGCTGCATGTAAGGCCCTACAGTCCCAAATGTTTTATATTTTATGTCAGAAGTTTTAAAGATTCTGGTTTTTGTATCATTGGGTGAAAGAAATGTAATTGCTTCTATGTTAAGGAAACAGTATTACCATAGCATGTCAGCCAACAAACTACTAATATCCCTCCATACACCACTGCACAGTTTATATATTATATATATTAATATATATTTATATTATATTATATATTAATATTTTATTTATATCATATGTCATAATAATATATTATTTATTATATTTATTAACATATTAATAATTAATATATTAATATTAATATATACTGTATATTTATTATATATTATTATATTATATATAAACTGTGCAGTGGTGTATGTAGGGAAATTAGTAGTTTGTTGGCTGACATGCTATGGTAATATATATACATATATATATATATATTTATAAATGTTTTATTCACCTTCCCATAGAGAAAAACTGAAAGAAGCTACAAAACACTAAAAAAATATGACAACATTTTTCATATAATTTGTAAGTTATCAAAGCAATATTTCATAGTATCAACCAAATAGTTGATATTAATATACACAAATTTATCATTAATTTTTATCTATGATAGAAAATACATGCCTTACTCATACCTTTTAAAATCATAAAATTTGGGGACCGGAGCAGTAGCACAGTAGTAGGGCATTTGCCTGGCATATGGCTGACCTAGATGGACCTCCACTGGTGTCCCATATGAAGCCAGGATTGTTTCCTGAGGTCATAGCCAGGAGTAAACCTTAAATGTCACTGGGTTTGGCCCCCACATCAATATTTGTATATATAATTTTATGTTCATAATACTAGTATATTAAATGCATATCTTTAAACATTGAAAATCTTCTGAAATAAACCATAGTTAAAATGAAATATTATCATCAAAATATATACTAATACATAATCTAAAAATGTTTTGTTTGAAGAGATACTAAAAAGAATAATCAGAAACTTGTCTTGCATGAAAATGGTCCTGAGTTTCATCTTTCACATTTAATATGAACCTACAATTATTGCTTGTGATATTCCCTGATCACAGATTCAGGAGTAAACCCTTTAGCCAAAAATAATAAAGATTAAGAATAAGATAAGAGGTCTCACAAAATATAATCTAATATGCAAGGATATTTAATTTCTATGCAGTTATTTCTTATTGTGTTACATCATTGTATCAACATTATACATTTAAATCAATTTTTATTTATTTTGAGGTGTTTAAGTCAGGCCTTACTTCTTGCTCTTTGGTCAAAAATCTTTGGTCAGAAATTGGTGGAGTTTGTAGGATAATATGTGGTAAAAATGAAGGAAAAATTTATTCCAAATGTTATTTACTTTTTATTATGCTGATTTGAGGAGCAAATATTTACAAATATTGAGGAATAAATATATACATGAGTCTCTACTCAACTGAATTTCAATGTTCAGTAGATAAAAACCACAGAGAAGCTAACAATTCAAGAATGCTGTGGAAACTTTAATAAGTTACAAAAGATTTGGAGTTATTTTAGCAGAAGTATTATCTTTGCTTGAAAGAGCCTAAAAGTACTCTCAAAGGTTTAGGAATATAATGTGAAGAGGACTTGCCGAGCAAAGAAAGTCCCATTGTTCAGTTTGAAGTATATTCAGAATGAAAACAAATGAGAATTTTATAAGAGGAGAGTGCAGAATGGAAAGCTCAGAAGCTGCCTGACTATAAAGAGTCAAGTTGAGGAAGCTTTATAGCACAAAATATTTTGGATACTCTATTTTCCATCTGGAAACTATTAACTAACAAAAATTGCATTAATTCAGTGAAGTCAAAAGTACCTTTATTATATCTTTAATGATTTATAATTTTTTGGCGAGGCACAATCACTCTTAATGTAATTCTTAACCTGGTTCTTTGTGTCACTATTAGCAATACTCCAGGGGCATGTAGTAATTGAGATGAATGGGGGGTTTCTGAAAGCCAATCATGTGTTCCACATTTTCAACAATTTTTGTGACCTGAATATGATTTAAAGATATCTATTTATATATTTCTCTAATAATATCATTTAATTTCTAATTGAAAAATTTAGAGAAAAAAATCCATAAAAATATTTAAGAGCTAAATCCAAAATTAGAAATGAAGGCACGTTTGATATTCTTTTTAAAATGATTTAAAATATGTTTTATTATGGAAAGTTGGAAACAAAAGTTAAACAGAAAACATTAAATCAACTATTTGGGTAATAAGTAAAGTATAAACATAAATATTAAAATAAAACATTTAAGAGTTGATAACGTTTAGATTGAAGGCTGTGGATTTGGAGAAGGTATACATAAGCAATCTAACTGATTCAGATATGCTTGTTCCAACAACCAGCTGTTACTCCAAGTTCACAGTTCACAAAGTCCTGGGAAACTGCCAGAATTATGTAGTTGCCTTTATCTCAAAGTTATTAGAGTGTTGAGGTTCAGCAAGCTTAGTCAGCAAGTGGGACTTGAAAGTTTTAGTACTTGTCAATGGCTACAATGACAAGATGAAAATTGAGTGAATGGTGATCTGGGAATTCAGTTATGAATGCATAGTATGACTCTGATATTAAAATCATGTTGGATTTGGCAGTCACTGAAAGAATGTGGTTATGAGAGCCCAGAAGTAGTTATTACATCAAACAGAACTGTGCAGTAAATTATCTCTTTATGAAGAATGAAATTCAGCTTGACACCCATCAGCAAGACAGAAAAATTTCTCTGAAATGGAATCTGCAAGTGATTATGAATGTTATATATATCCCATATATTCTCACTTTCTATCCTATTATTGAAATTACAGAAGCAAAGAAAGAATTGGGGTACGATGTGTCCTATGCACTGCTCCTTTGAACTATAATATCCCTCAATTCAATTTTTAATACTCTTGTGTGGAGTTAGAGATCAGCAGGATGAGTATATATTTCTCATGCAGGAAGTTTATTTGATCCTTAGAACTGTATGACATTCTGGGTACCTTTTTTTGTTTGTTTGTTTTTTGTTTTTTGGGCCACACCCGGTGACGTTCAGGGGTTACTCCTGGCTATTCACTCAGAAGTCGCTCCTGGAAGGCACGGGGGACCATATGGGGAACCGGGGGATCGAACCGCGGTCAGTCCTAGGTTAGCGCAGGCATCTTATCTCCAGAGTCACCGCCCGGCCCCCCTGGGTACCTTCTTTGCACCGTTTTAGATCTGGTCCTCCTTATCATTGAGTGGGACCACATTCCCACAAAACAAGCACTAAGGAAAGAAACTTCTCCCCAGTTACAGCAAATGCATTCATGGTAGAGTTATTTTATTACAATGACACTCTTGAGTTCACTTGAATTTTGTACTTTTGACACATTCTGCTCTATAAGCTTTGTCCATCAGTGTTTTATAATCAGTCTGTTACATACCTCCGAATTTTTGTATAGATTTTTCAAGACTGAAAAAGATGTAAAACATGGGATTTTAATGTTTGACTCTTTTGTCCTCTCCCACTTATCGCTATGACTTTTAGTTAAAATATATGTATATATATAGACTCATTTATATTTATTATTATATATTTTATGTACTTAGATAATTTAGTTCAAAATGTTCAATGAATATTTACTTAAATTTGTAGCTAAATCGTTCAAAGTGGATCAAAAACATAAACAAAGACACTCACTAATAGTGAAATAAATGACATTCATCTCACAATAGTTAGCATGGTTTGCAAAAAGAATGTTATAATTTAATGGTATAGTTCATTGAAATATTATTTTATTTTCAATAGGAGGAGAGCCATAAAGCATGGTTTTCCAACATCTTCCCTAGAGGCCGCATCCATGCGAGAGCATGTGTCCCACTTGCAAGAGACTCAACCAGATCAGGGACATATTATGGTGATCCAGCTTCGCTTCTGCTAGCAGCAGGGGTGTGAGCACAAACAGGTAGCCTGCAAGGGACCCAGCAAGTTTGGTGGAGCATCATGATAATTTGATCTTATTCCTGCAAGCTGTAAGGCAGCAAACGCATCCTGAGCATATGGGATTCTGTGAAATCACTGGTGCAGCAGTGTGGTGATTTGTCCCTGGCTGATGAGCTGCAAAACACTGTTGCAACCCAACCATAGCCATGTATTTCTTCTATTTAATGAAACTCCTCCAAAATATAGAAAACAACACACTTAAAGGCTCAATACAGGGCCCCACCAAACTTAGAATAAAGACGGCAGCTTTGAAGAACTGAAAAGTATTGGCCGCCTATATCATCTCTCCAATAAGGACATTAGAGGGGAATTATGAAAGATGTTCAAACAACTCTAAAAAGGACATGGAAAGAACTGAACAAACCATAAATAAGACTCAAGAAGATATAAATGAAGAAACTTCAAACTGAAATAGCAGGGCTGAAAAACTTGGTAGGTAATATGAAAAATCTCACTGGCAGGTTTCACCAACAGAATAACAATAGTAGTCTTCAAAATAACAATGTAGTGAAATATAGACAGATCCTCATAATAAATGGAACAGACTTGAATATTCAGAGATGAACCCATAGGTTTATAATTAAAATTTTTTTCATAAAGGAACAAGAAATACAAGAATGGCCTCTTCAATAAATAGTACTGGAAAAATTGGCCAATTGCATGCAAAAAAATAAATAAACTCAGATCTCTTTTTAATGCTTTGCAAAACAATGCAACCAAAATGGATTAAAAACTTGGATATGGGGCCCGGGAGATAGCATGGAGGTAAGGCGTTTGCCTTTCATGCAAAAGGTCATCGGTTAGAATTCCGGTACCCCATATGGCCCCCCGTGCCTACCAGGAGCAATTTCTGAGCATGGAGCCAGGAGTAACCCCTGAGTAATGCCGGGTGTGACCCCCCCAAAAAAAATCTTGGATATCAGAGATAAAGCCATAAGACACATAGAGGAGAACTTAGAACACTGCATGACATTGAAGCTAAAGTCATCTTCAATGATTAAATGCCACTGTTCAAGGAAGTGGAAGCAAATATAAACAAATTGGGCTACATTAAACTGAGAAGCATCTGCACTTCAAAGGATACAGTGACTAAGATACTATTCATCCAATACCCATTAGATAACTAGTTAATAATCTAAGATATACAGGGAACTGACAGAACTTCACACACACACACACACACACACACACACACACA
>PVKC010025763.1:0-16370 GCA_004027635.1 Crocidura indochinensis
AGAGAGAGAGAGAAAAACGCAGAATGGTATCACTCATCTATGGATTTTAAGAAAAATGAAAGACATTCTTGCAATAATAATAATTTTCAGACACAAAAGAGAGTAATAACTACATTTTGAACTGTCCTAATATTGAGAATGTATGAGGGAAATGTAGAGCCTGTCCAGAGTACAGGTGGGGGGTGTGTGGGAGGAGGGGAATTTGGGACAATGATGATGGGAACGTTGCACTGGTGATGGGTGGTGCTCTTTACATGACTGAAACCCAAGCACAATTATGTATGTAGTCAAGGTGTTAAAATAAAAAAAATAAAATAAATGTTACTTTACATATCAACCAACTTGTTTTAAATTTTTTGCTATGAAAAATCCCCTAAAGCAGTGATTTTGTTAGTGCTAAGTGTCTTCTCACAGGTGATCCTATTAAATTCATCAGGTATTAATAATAATAAGATCAATTTATTATCAGTGAATAATAAGGCCAGATTTCTCTAAGTACCTAGCTACAATTCATAGAAATGGGTCAAAAATTTAACTCACTTATGTTTAATTCCAGAAAAATCCTAAAAGGTTTTAGAGATATGTTATTTCAGTACTGTTAATATTTTTCTCATTCATTGTTAAGAAATCCTAGTTCTGTTAGTAAAGGATTATGAAGTCATTTTGCAGGGGTAGGGAAAAGGATAGCACAGAGTTGCACACTAAAATTAATTTAGGGCAGTTCCCTTAAGACAGAGCAACTTTCAAAACCTCTAGGCCTTCTTTACTGATGTTTTCCCTTTGTTGGTAATTATCACCTCTCCTACATACTAGAATTATAATGATGTGTCCTTGAAAAGTCAAATAGCTGTTCTGAGGAAACATTAGTGCTCTTTATTTGGTAGAAAATGTGTGCCTCTATATTTGCCCTGGGAGACCCTATGTAGTGCATTGTTACTTTAAATGCAATCATCAGTTTTCTTCTCTGAGCTCTGTTCCATTAATGTGTGAGCTTCCAATTTTGAGACAAGTGCTAAAAGCTTATTTCTTTTCTGAGTATTTTGTTGGTTGGTTGCTTTTTGAACCACAATGATGGTGATCAGAGCTTACTCATAGCTCTCTTCAGGGATCACAACCTGTAGGGCTTGAGGAATCATATGGGATGCCAGGAATGGAATCCATATTAGCCACAAGAAAAGTGCTTTACCTGCTCTACTATCCTAATGGCACCCCTTTTCTGATTTTAAACAATAGACACATGCTCTGGAAGTGTCTCCCCAATAAGTAATGATAACTTGCATTTATTGATCTGATCTAAACACTATTTTAAGTACTTTTGAGAATTCAACTTTTAATTTTTTCACTTTTTTTTTATTTTTTATTTTTATTTTATTTTGTTTTTTGGGTCACACCCAGTGACGCTCAGGGGTTGCTCCTGGCTATGCGCTCAGAAGTTGCCCCTGGCCTGGGGGACCATATGGGGCACGGGGGATCGAACCCCGGTCTGTCCAAGGCTAGCGCGGTAAGGTAGGCACCTTACCTTCAGCGCCACCACCCGGCCCCAATTTTTTCACTTTTAAAGAGGCACTTTGATTTACAATATTGTTGATAATATATTTCAGGGACAATAAAAATAAAATAGCAGATAGATAGGATGCTGGTATTGCATGTGGCCTACCAATGTTCAGTCCTGGACACCATGTATAGTTTCTAGAACAACACCAGGTATTATCCCTGAGCACAGTCAGGGTTTAATCCTGAGCACTTCTGGGTATGAACCCCCAATACCCAAGTAATTCTGAGCATGAATGATCACCCTTCAAAAATTAAGCTTCATTATCCAAAACAACACTATACCCACTATAAGATTTTCCATCAATGTTACTAGGTTGCCCTCTGCCTTGACAAATTCAGATGTCTAGGTTGGTTCTCAGGATCTGTTTCCACTAGCATTTATAATTCCTTTGTTATGTTCTTTATATGAGAGATATCATCCAGTGTCTGTCCCACTTCCTCTGACTGTATTCACTTAGTATGTTACTTCCATTCATCCATGTAGCATCAAATTACATGACTTTATTTTGTTAATAGGTGAGTATTCTTTCATTAGGTATATATCACACAGCTTCTTTATTCATTCATTTGTTCTTAAGCACTTGAATATTTACAACTCTTGGATACAATAAATAATACTGGTCTGAACATAAGAGTGAAAATAGTGTTTGAAATAACAAAGCAGGGCTGGAGCAATAGCACAGTGTGTAAGGTCTGTCCTTGCATGAAGCTGATCTGGATTTAATCCCCAGCTACCCATATTGACCCCCTAATCTGCCAGGATTAATTTCTGAGAGCAGAGCCAGGAGTAACCTGAGCTGGGATTGGCCCATAAACCAATCAACCAACCATCCATCCAACAACAACAAAGCCAAAGTAGGTGATTTCTGGTGTATTTCTATTAGAGTCTTCTCTGTATTCTCCAAATATGCATGTAATTTTTCTTTTGAAAAAAAAATACTAGCTCATTCATGAATGGGTCAAAACCACACAATTTTGATTACTATAGTTTTATAGTATAAATTAAAATTAGGGACAGAAAGGCCTTCTATTTTTTTAATTCAATAATGCTTTATTTATGGAGTTTAACATTCTTATATATAATATATATAATATTCATATATATAATATATTATATATAATTCATATTATTATATATAATTCATATATATATTATTTATAATATAATTTGTTTCATTTCTTTGAATAATGTCTTGGAAATGTTCATGGGGACGATCTCAAATCTCTATAGTGCTTTGGTTAGGATGACTGTTAAGAAAATGTTAATCTTTTTAGTCCATGAATTGGATCTTTTTTCCTTGAATTTTCCTTCTTTACTCTTATGTGTTGTGGTTATTGGGTCACACCCAGCACTGCTCAGGAATTATTACTTGCCTTGTGCTCAGAGATTGTTCCTGGCAGTGCAAGGAAGACATATCCGAGGCCAGAGATTGAACTGGAAAGGAAATATTCTTTGTCCTATCTCTCTGGATCTCCTTTCCCTATGTTTCTTTAAGTTAAGTTTGTTTGTTTCAGGGGACCATGTGGTAACAGTAATAAAAATGAGGCCTCCCATATACAAAACATTTGTTTAGATCTTTGTTTATTTGATTCTTAGGTATTTAATTTCTTTTTTTATATATATTTTGGGGGGTTTTTGGGCCACACCCATTTGATGCTCAGGGGTTATTCCTTACTAAGTGCACAGAAATCGCTCCTGGCTTGGGGGGACCATATGGGACGCTGGGGGATTGAAACTGCGGTCCTTCCTTGACTAACGCTTGCAAGGCAGATACCTTACCTCTAGCGCCACCTCACTAGCCCCGGTATTTAATTTCTTAATAGGTGTGAATTTAATGGGGTTTTTACTTTTGCTTACTTTATTTCTCTTCTTTTACTTTATGCTTGTATGTAAAAATGTCCCTGATTTTTGAATATTAATTTATATCACATTACTGTAAGTTTATTGTATCTAAAAATTTCTCCGTGATTCTTTGAGGTTTATAGTCTTTAAGGTTTTCTAAGTAAAATATCATCCATCTGAAAATAGTAATAGTTTTACTCCTTTTTTATTTCTTTTAATTTTTTAATAATGTCTTTAAGCACCATGATTACAAACATGTTTGTAGTTGGGTTTCAGTTATAATAAAAGAACACCCCCACCTTTCATTAGTGCAACATTCCAACCATTAATGCCCCATCTCCCTTACCCCTCCAACTCCTGCCTGTATTGGAGAAAGGCATACAGCTTCTCTCAATCACTATCATTGTCATAATAGTTGTTCGTATAGTTATTTCTCTAACTGCACTTTTTTTCAATTCCTTTTTTAAATCTCAGTCTCCTGGTGAGGACTTTCAAGAGTATGTTAAATAATAGCAGTAAAAAAGGGCAACATTATCTTGCACCTGAGAAGATCCAAATTTTTAATCTCCATTTAGATTTCAGCTTTTTATTAAGTAAAAATGATAAGTTAGAACCCTGAAGTCTAGAAAATAAATTGCTCAAGTTTGCATGATCAATAAGGATATAATTATAATTTAAACTTGTGCAAAGTGCACCCTTTTACAGAGCATACACTCCTAATCACTGAGCTGGATTATAATATTTTAATGGAAATTCTAAAGTATGTGAAATAAGTAAAATAAAGGAAATGTAGGTTAAATTCTCCAAAAATAAAACCCTGGAAAGTTATATGAGGACACTGAAAAAATATCTAAGGAATATTACTTTGTATGTCTATGTCATAGAAAGTAAAAATTCACAGTTAATAAGTGACACAGTATTACTAGAGGCATCGCCTCTTATGCCCTCAGCAAATTTTGAAGAACATACAAAAAAGGCTTCACATTAGGTACAAATCTTCATTATCCTTCCTGCTGCTGAGCAAGATTTTTACTTTTACAATTCTACTTGACTCTGGATATTTTTGAAAGACAGATGTGTCAGCTTTAATCAAACTTCTCTCTGATTCCCATATATTAGTTTACCTCCTTGAACTTTATTGAGTTCTTTTATGTTTGGGGATTCCAAAGTTTCATCATGACTCATCATCCAACTGTCAGACTACACACAGGCCCAAATACCTTTGCTATAATATTCATTTCACAGTCAAGAATAATGGAGTTAAAGGCAGAAGAAAAAGGAAACGTTGGTATGGATATATTCTTCCCCATAGGTCTTTCAAAAGAAGTGGAAAAGACAAAACATACTTGATAAAATTGTTTGTTTTTGAGAAAAGAGGTTTTCAGGCACTTATAATTTACTGTTGTGCCTTCTGTGGGCTCTTAGCAATTGTATATGCTGGGGATCAGATGGAAAACCAAAGACAATTTACTGGGGAAAAAAATCTTAGTTATCAAAACACTCTGCATGAATAGTGAGTGGTATTCTTTTTCCTTTCTTTGAAGATTTACTGGTACCTCATAAATAGAAAGAATTTTTAGTTAAGAAGCAAGAGAGGGTTAACCAATAATTATCTCCCACCTCTAGTGACCTGCAATTTGACCATCTTCTCTGTACTGATTTCCTGCCTTCTCCAGTTATTAAGTTTCCTGCCTCACACCTGGTTGTCAAGGTCCTGTCTCTACAGTGCAGGACTCTGGTGTGACTGCCCTAAAATACACCTGTTGAGGGGAGATTCCTGCAGGTTAATTTGTACTGCCAGAGAAATTGCTCTAAATTGCATTGACTTTCAATGGGGTCCCACTGGCAAACACCTGGAGGCAATCGCCCGCAGATGACTGCCCAGAGACCCAGGTGTGTTTCTGGAGGCTGCCCCAGTTCATCCGGATGTGATGTCTTGGTGATCAGAGCGCAAAACAACTACCCCGGGTTAATGAGTCGCAAAGACATTAACGTTCAAAAGGCTTACAAAGAAAATGAAGCCTTCAAGGAAGGAGCCTTTGTAACCAGAAGTAAAAAATAAAAACCCACACTTGCTCAGGAGAGAAGCAGTAAGCATAAGATTTCATTCTCACAAGTATCCCAGAGTCTCTTAGCACCCCTTCTTTTTGATAGAAACAAGAAGTTTTTTTGTAACAGCAGTCCATATGGTAACTGTCTTTCCTTGCTATTACTTGTTAATGAGTTAAGTGTCTACTTGTACACATTGAAGTTATTTTTTTCATTTCTCTCTTTTCACTCCTGAATGCAATTTCTGATTTCTGAAAATGGTTGAAGGATAATGTAAATCAAAGATTAAGCCATCTAAATGGATTTGAATGCTAGCAAGTATTTTTTAGAACTTTAAACTTTAAACATTAAATGTACAATTGCTGCATTTCCATTTATGATTGCCTCCCATGTCAGCTACAGAAACCCACAGTTTCTACTGGAAAAAAAGACAGTAGACATGAAAAAATATCAGACTCAACTTCTTTTAATAGCTGTTTTGAATGTTAGCTATTATATTTTGTGTTCGATGAAAGTAATAGTATTTGGATCACATACCACAATTGTGTTTTTTTTTAATTACAAGAGCATGAAACTTTAAAATAAATAATACTACTTCGCAGAGCTAACATTTACTGGCATTTTACTGTGATCTGCACTATTTTAAGATCTATAGATATTCTCATTTAACTGTCAAGTGATATCAAGACAAAATTGACAGCAATATGCAATTGAGGAAAATAAGGTAAATAGCTTTTAAACTACAGGACTACTGAGCCACTGTGATTAGTTACTTTCTAGAAAAGAGGAGAGGAGACCACAACACCTGTAGTCTCTTTACAGATTTGTGTCTGCACAACCTTCAGAAACCATAGTTTTTATTTCCTCCTAGAGCCACTTGTCTCTATTATTTTATATCTAAATTGACTTTGATGTAGTTGAGATTTCTCAAGTCGCAACCTTTGCAGTAGACATAACATTGGAGCCAAAAGATCAAAAATGGTCAGTAGAAATAAATCAAACTCTACAAACATGTGTCTAGATTGCAGGTGGTGATATTACTGTAGGAAACAAAGAGAAATCTCAATGCACTAGACCAAATCAGGAATTGGCCATTGATAGCTCTATGTTGGGGCCAGAGCATTAGTACAATGGGTAGAACATATATCTTGTATGCAGCTGACCCGGATTTGATTCCTGGCATGCCATATGATCCCTTGAGATACCAGGAGTAAGTCAGGAGTAAGAGATAGAAGAACAGCTGAGTGTAAAATAAGTAGGCAAAAAGAAAATACAGTCTTATCAGGGTCTACCTTTGTCTCTATTTAATTTCCAGTTCTTCATCTAAACACTATTCTGTTTTTATGTTATAGGACTTCAGTGTATGAAAGCTAAGGGAAAGTTTGACAGTGAAAACAATTTGTAAAACATATGTCCTAATCACAGGGAAAAAATGAGACAATATCATTAGTTTTATAGGAAGGGTGAGATTTATTGGAGCCACCATTTTCTGACTTAGATAAGAGTTTGATGATCAATATGATCATGACTCACTTTCTTATAGAGATAAAATGCCTATAAGATGTCTGGACTGCATTTTACAGTGCTAGAAAGATGCTGTAAATGTAACGACTGTGAAGAAATACTGGTCTTATCTATGATAATCATATGTGCTAGAGAACTATTTGATAATCAGAACTTGGGCCAGAAAGAAAGTAAAGCAGGTAAGGCTTTCCCCTTGCACATGGCTGACTCAGGCATTTGCCTCTAAATCTTACTTTATGGAAGTTTCCAGCAAAACGTAATAGTTATTAACAAAGATACAAAATTGGTTTCCTGTATTTTGGGAAGATGAATTATATTTTTTCTTGTCCTAGCTCTTTCGGACTTCATTTAGTAAGTTGTAGAGAGAAATAGAGACACATTTAAGGAAAAATGATGGAGGCCAACCTTTTATTTACCTTACCATTTAGTAGTTTATTGAATATTACAGCTTATGACAAAGAAAGAATTCTGGAAACTTTAATTACAATTATATAATAGATTTTCATACTCTCAGCCTTTCTTTATAGAAATGTGATGTTTAAGAATTACATTTGTATTTATACACTGAATAATAAGTAGGTTTAATTTATTTGTATAAAAACAATACACAAACCATGGATATGCATTCCAAATCGCAAATCTTTTTTGTCATGGGGAAAAAATCTAACATATATATGTATATATATAAATGATTTATATATATGTATATATATGTCTATATACATATATAAATGGTTTTTTAAATAACCATTTATATAATAAAGGGTTATATATATTATGACCCTTCTCTATGACTAATCCACAAATAAATCTTCCCCTTTTTTGTTGTTGTTTGTTTTTGGGCCATGAATGACTGTGTCTTATTTCTAACTCTGCATTTAGGGATCACTCCTGTGGGCTCAAAGGACAAAAAAGGAGTATCAAGGATAGAATTCAATTTGACTGCAAGTAAGACAAACACCCTTTCATTCTACAGCCTCCAAATCCACCTTTTTTTAAAATATCATTTGCATCTAGAGAAGAAATATTTAAACAGACTTTATTTTAGATAAAGTTCCTCTCCTACTAACAATTCAGAATTCTTCCATGGTTGTAGTTTTCATTCCTGTTCATGAAAGCATTTTGTTTTGGTTTCATATAGCTATTGATTAAAATGAAATAAAAATTCACTTTTTAAAATCAGGGTTCTGTTGCATTAATATGGATAGGTATATATGGGTAATAAAACAAAGAACATGCTCAAATATGCCTAAATATTAATTTGGAGCAAGTAGGCAGTAGCAATAAAATCTAAGTGGGGTTACATAATGCATCTATTTTCTGATCTCTGTGACCTTGCCCGTTATTTCCTTATTATCTCAGTGACTTCATGGGCTTTCATATACCCAGTGGATATAACTTTTCTGAAAGTAACCTGTGCCTAATTTATCTTTTAAGTTCATAATTATTTTAAAATATAATCAGTAAACATATTCATTAAATGCTCAGTTATTCAAGAACAATTGTCATGACATAACTTCTCATGAGAAATAGATTGATCATGTTGAAATTGTGTGACTGGCTGGTACCAAATTGCAATATAGACAGTAGAACATGCGTGTCTTGAAAGTATATTTAGTAATGAAAAATGAACAGAACAGAATCATAATCTTGAAAAGGGGTTGTTCCATCTCTCTCTCTTCTTTTTTTTTTTTTTTTTTTGGTTTTTCAGTTCACACCCGTTTGATGGTCAGGGCTTATTCCTGGCTAAGTGCTCAGAAATGGCCCCTAGCTTGGGGAGACCATATGGGACGCCGGGGGATTGAACCGCGATCCTTCCTTAGCTAGCGCTTGCAAGGCAGACACCTTGCCTCTAGCTCCACCTCGCTTGCCCCCATCTCTTGATGATATTATTGGGATATTTAGTCAGGGGTTATCAACATTTACCTACTGATCTAAAATACCTGTTAAGGATAGATACATTGGTAAATTTTTTTTTGGTCTTTCAGAAAAAGAAGAATGAAAATAGTTTGGGACTTTTGGTAAAGATAACTATATTAATTGAATGAAAAAATTCATTTAGTTTTCTTAAAATAGGGAAGGAATTCATAGTATCATTGAACTTTACTCCAAGCACTGATTCCTTCTGTTTTCTAACTTCAATTAATCACTTTCTGATTGCAGTCCAACAGCATTTAAAAATGTTTGAATATTATACTTTCATTTCTATTAATTCTATCCATGTCTCTATCATGGTTGACAAGTTTTCTTGTAAGGACTAGATAGTGAATATTTTAGGCTATACAGCTATGCAATCTTTGTCAAACTCCTTATTTTTCTGTCTTTCCAGTAAAATGTCAAAATAGGGGCCAACTTTGCAAAAGCCCACCCCAAGGTTAATACCACAGTATCCTTTGAACCCTCTAGGACTTATTTATGTGTATAAAGCCAAAAGTAAGCTCAGAACACAGCCAGGTATGGGACCAAATAATTACACGATAGAAAATATATAAACAAATGAATATAAATGTGTTCTTATTTATTAAATGTGAATCTTATTTATTAAACCAATGATTTGTCTCAGGAGTTAGAGATTGTTGTCTTGATCTATGCCATTAGTCTGCAAATTTTTAGGGAATATAGATAATACTTTACTATTCATTGTAAACCATATTAGGCACATATTAGGAAATAGATTCATCATGTAATCCCCTTAGATTCTATTATTACAGCCTACTTGCTCCAAATTAATATTTAGGCATATTTGAGTATGCTCTTTGTTTTATTATCCATGTATAACTACCCATACTAATGCAACAGAACTCTGATTTTCAAAAGTGAATTTTTATTTCATTTTATTTTTATTTTTATTTCATTTATTTCATACTAAGTAAAATATAATATTTGGACTTAATTTTTGAACTAAATTTTCAGTTATTGTTAATATGAAAGTTGAAACAGTATTAATTTTTTGATATCTCATTTTCCATGAAAAACTATTATAATGAAGAAATATTTTTCACAGAGATCATAAAAGACATTAAGATAGCATGGAGGTAAGGTGTTTGCCTTTCATGCAAAAGGTCATCAGTTCGAATCCCGGTGCCCCATATGGTCCCCCGTGCCTGCCAGGAGCAATTTCTGAGCATGGAGCCAGGAGTAACCCCTGAGCACTGCCGGGTGTGACCCAAAAACCAAAAAAAATCTCCTTAATGTATTAACACACTATAAATACTCAATTAAAATTTTACAACATAGATACACATTTTGTGTAGCTGTTAAAAAATAGAAAGTGAATGAGTATAATGTACCCACAGAATGGGAGAATTTATTCTTTCAATATCCATATAAGGGTTTAATGTCTAAGAATGTAAGATATACAATAAACTGCTAGAACTCAGCAAGAATAAAACATTTAACCCCATCCAAATATGAGGAGAAGATATGAACAGACATTTACTCAAAGAAATACAAATAACCAAAAGGGAAATGAAAAAAATGCTCCATATCACTAATCGTCAGGCAGATGCAAGTCAAAACAACTAAGAATTTGTATAATGTCATACCACAGAGACTCATGCACATCACAAAACCAAAAACAACTAGTGCTGGTGCAGATACCGGGAGAAAGGAACTCTCACTGCTGGTAGGAATGCCATCTTATCTAGACTTTTTGGAAAACAATGTGGATATTCCTACAAAAACTGGAAATTGAGCTCCCATATGATCCAATAACACTTTTCCTAGTGATATATCCTAGGAACACAATAATACAATACAAAAAATGCCATATGTACAACTAAATTTAACTCAGTGTATTAAAAATATCAAGAATATGGAAACTACCTGTCAGAGAATGGGTGAGTGGCTAAAAAATAGTGGTACAAATATACCATGAAATACTACACAGCTGTAAGTTAAGATGAAATCATGAAATTTGCTTATACAAGGATGGATATGAAGAGTATTATGTTGAATGAAATGAATCAGAGTGAGAGGGATAGACATAGAATAATATCATTCATTTATGAGATATAAGAAAAATAAAAAATAATATGGTCATAATATCCAGAGACAATAGAAAGGAGAGCCAGGAGGATCAATACATGTTTGTGTATACTTGATAAAAATAGCAGAGCAGTTCAGTTAGAGCAAAGCAAGTGCTACTAAAACAGTGATAATTGGAACTTAATCACTCAGGACAATAATCGGGTAATGGATGGAGATAAAGTGATATGCACAGTATTTCTTTATGAACAATATTATAAACTGTACTGTTTAAAAAGAAAGCAAAAGGGAGAGATAGTAAAAAAGAACAAAATGCCTGTCATAGAGGGAGACAAGAGGTTATGGGTAGGGAAAATTGGGATGTCAGTAGCCAGAAACTTTCGTGTGTGAAGGGTATTTACACCATAAAACTGAAACTCCATTAGGAACAACTTTGTAATCATGATTTTAAATTTAAAAAAATGTCAACAGCATAGAAAATATTAAGTTAATATTTCACGTTTATCTGTAGCTGATAAACATTATTTGAAAGTACTAAATATAAACAGTATTTCTAAAATATGTTAATCAAAGACATGTTTATAATTTTAAATAGCTATAGGAATTTTAGATGATTAAGCAAATACTTTGGAATAGATATAAAATGTAGATGTAAATAGAGAGAATGGAAGCGGAAAGTCCAGCACATGATTCCTTGGAAATGAACAAAATAAATTGTGAAAATGTATTATTAAAATTAAAATATTAATAAGTTAATTTAATCATAAGTAATAAATACCAAAGCATGTTTACAGAACAAATCAATTATATGTTTTGGCTGTTCATAAAGTTAAATATTTTGTAATTGAATAGATCTGCCAAATAAATTTCTATTTATTCTAATAAAATTTTTATACTGTCATAATTAGTATATATATTCCAAATCATCTCCCCAATTCAATACAAAATTGTATAAAACTGCCTGCTACATAAAAATAAATAAGATATGGAGAATATTTTCATCATGTTCAGTTAAAAAAGTTTGAGTTTTTTTTAGGGGGGCCACATCCCAAATTACTCAGTTGTTAGTCCTGGTCCCATTCTGAGAGATCACTTCTGGTGGGGTTTGGGAAACTAATGGGGTGTCAGTTTGGCTGCAATCTATGCAAC
This sequence comes from Crocidura indochinensis, assembly GCA_004027635.1. Lineage (NCBI taxonomy): Eukaryota > Metazoa > Chordata > Mammalia > Eulipotyphla > Soricidae > Crocidura > Crocidura indochinensis. The sequence continues at coordinate 12,107 of PVKC010025763.1, forward strand.
ACTTTTCCCACAGTACTGCTTCTCCAGTTACAAGGATACCATTACTTTAGTAAAATAAAATTTTGAGAATGTTCATAAGATTAATTAAATGCATTTCAAACAAGTATGCTGCAAAATGTTCATTTGGAGAAATAATTTGATTTGGAAACAAAACTGTAGAAAACTAAAAAGTATGTGTGCAACAACTTTTCAAATTACTAATTTTTTTCGGGGGGTGAGCCACACCAGGAGACACTCAGTGGTTTTCCTGGTTATGTATGCACTCAGAAATCGTTACTGGATTGGGAGACCTTCTGGGACATGGGGCATTGAACCGCGGTCCTTCCATCCTGGATCAGCTGCGTGCAAGGCAAATGTTCTAACACTGCGCCATCTCTCTGGCCCCTCAAATTACTGTTTTTTAAAACAAATTAACTAATTAAAAATATCTGAATGCATTTGATGTTATGAAAAGTCAAATTCTAAACATTGTATTTTGTATTTCAGTTTTAAGTATGTCCTTAACAAATAAAGGATCCAAATAAAAGGACCTCAATAACTAGAACTTTGAATAACCTTCTTTATGTCTTTGACTAATAACCCCGATTCCCAGAAACTGGGTTATTTGCAGAAATTTGCAACCTGCTTCTCTTTGGGTAGGCCTAGGGGGCATTTCCTGATTCTACTTTAACCTTAATGTCTAATTTGGAAAAAATTACCCAATGAAAGTGATCCCCCAAGTCAAAAATATCTACTTTTAGTCTACTTCTCTCCATTCTCCACTAGATCCAGTCAGTTCTCAGGACCCCAAATTCAGCAGCAGGCAAGATAACTCATATATACATATACTAATTGTTCACCCAGAAGGGAAACTCAAATAACTCACTTTAAAATATTTTTTAAAGTATGTGAATACAAATGATCTTCTCAGTTCTCAGAAGGAGAAGTCATAAATCAAAAAGCTTCTGGGAGCTAGCTTTGAATAGAGAACTATATCTTCTTAATAATTTACTACCTAGATTCCACTTGTTAGAGCAGAAGTTTTAATCCTTTGGCTAATGTAGCTACTACAATAATGTTTCAAAAATTATTCATCCTCTTACACATTTAAAACTGACATCTAAAATGTCTCATCAAAATTTTTAAGTAAGTTCATCTATCCTGATCAGTGAGAATTCACTGCAATGGAAATACATTTTAATGTAATTTTATAAAATATATATTAACAATCTCATTAAATAAACTTCAACAAATCTGTCTGAATACTCATAAAAATGTATCTGTAATAGTCAATTTATCATCAAGTAAAGGCAAATCTAAATCAAGACTTATGGAAATATAGACTATGAAAGATGAAATATTATTATAGTTGGGAGAATGTACTTACTACTAAACTGGCAAAGAGCTCTTACTCAGGGAGGAAAAAAGGCCACAGAGCACTTGAATGGCACATATGATCGTGAATATTGCTTTTTATTTTGAATTCTGGGAAGAACTCATTATAAAAGAGTCTTTATTCTGATGATGGTTTAAGCTATGGATTGAATCATATTAAATCTTGATGGTAAGAGATAAACTAAACAGTAAAACTAGATGGAGACCAAAAGTCAATGTATCTTTTGTTATGGTTGTTTAGTGATAAAAAATAAAAGATCATGTAGTCAGCTGAAGGATAGATGTTAGGTCTCATGCTAGAAAGACCTAAAACTATAACATATCATTTTGTTCAAGATCTATGACTAAAAATCATTCTTCCCTGTGAATGGTTTCCCAGAACAAAAAAAGTGGGGGGTTCTTTAATCAAAGATATTTTCTAGAACTTCAAGTCACAGATGAAACAGCATTATTCTGAAAAATTGATTAAATTAGACTCAGCAATTCATTTGTATTCTAGGTTTGCTATGAATTCAGAGCAACTAAATATGGCTCAAGATATTTCAAGAAAAAGATAGGAAATGCTTTGTGTTTAACATGGTTTTAGTGAAAATGTATCTCCTAAGTAATATTTCTACATATATAATTTTGAGAGGTTCTTGGATATTTTATGTCAATGTAACACATAAAATGTACTAGCTGGAAGACACACATTCCTTGTCTTCCTCCTGTCAAGTGGGAACATTACTTGAAACACTTTATAACTCCATTGAAAGACTATATTTTAGTGAAATGTTATGTTTTAGACAGACAATGCTGAGTAACATTTACCTAATATCTTATTACTATTATTTAAATCTTAAAAACAAGAGATGAACAAACAATAATAAAGATATGTATCCTATATCATCTTTCTTCCTTTTAAGAAATACCCAGACATAGGTTTTGGAGATATTGGAGACTATTAATAATTCTTTATTAGACCAAAATAAGCTCTTAAAAGAGAATCAATAATATGTTTAAAAAAAAACTATATTTTTATTCGTGTTTGTGGCCATAAAAGGATCAGTGACATGTCCTACCTAGTTAGTTAAATTTTCATTAGTCATATTTCCTAGAAATCAATTCAACTTGGAAATACAGAATATCTTCTCTATTTCAAATGAAAAAATTAGACATATGAATAGTATTTAATTTAGTCCTGATAATCAAAAAGTTCTGAAATCTTCTAAACTACTTCTTACTACCAGACTTGATACTTTTAAAATTACTGAATTTGAAAGCAATAGCTCTTGGTATGATCTATTTTTGCCTTTCCCTCCTTTATCATGCAGAACAAATCTACAAAATCCTAAGATTTGGTTTCCTAGTTTATAGAATGAAAATAGTATTACATATCTCATACATGGTTAAGAAAGCATGAGCTAAAGTATATAAAACTACTTTGAAAATTCTACAAATGTCAGGGCCCGGGAGATAGCATGGAGGTAAGGTGCTTACCTTTCATGCAAAAGGTCATCGGTTCGAATCCCGGTGCCCCATATGGTCCCCCGTGCCTGCCAGGAGCAATTTCTGAGCATGGAGCCAGGAGTAACCCCTGAGCGCTGCCGGGTGTGACCCAAAAACCAAAAAAAAAAAAGAAAGAAAATTCTACAAATGTCAAATATTTGCATAATTTGGATAATGTTTAATGACCTTAGCTATAACTAGTTTCCAAAGAATTAAAGAAGATTTTTAAATTTCTCTCTCCTCATACACAAAAACTAAATTTGATTTAGTTATTTTTTAAAGTTACATATAAAATAAGAGTATTTGAAATGCTACTTAATGTATAAAATATGTATAAAATGCATAAATGTGGGGCCAGTGAGGTGTCGCTAGATGTAAGGTGTCTGCCTTGCAAGCGCTAGCAAAGGAAGGACAGCGGTTCGATCCCCGGTGTCCCATATGGTCCCCCCAAGCCAGGGGCAATTTCTTAGCGCTTAGCCAGGAGTAACCCCTGAGTATCAAATGGGTGTGGCCTCCAAAAAAACCCCCCAAAAAGTATAAGTATATAAAATGTGTAAGTGTATAAAATGTATAAAATCCCCTATTTTTATTATTATAAGTGTACTATTTAGGGCTAAAAATATTGAAACATCTCCACACAATATCTAATTCAAGATGAGTTGAAATAGTGTTTCATTCTGTATGCTTTCTTATCAGAGCAACATAGATACATATAAAAATGCAAAAATAAAAAAGCAACAGGAATGGTGAAGATTGATATGATTAATTTTTAAAGAAAGATTAACAGAATTAAATATGCATGGTTCAGTGAGGCAGACTATGAAGGACAAGATATCTCTTTATTGATGCTATATATGTAAAACCAAAAGCTAGATGAAAAATTATTAAGCTAGCTCAAGATGATGTAAGAAAATGTTAAAATAATTTTAAAGGATTTCAATGTCAACGTTACTTTTAAGGGGCTGGATAGATTGCATGGTGGATAGGGTGTTTTCCTTGCATCCGTTCAATCCAGGTTCAATTAGCAACATCCCACATGGTCCCCCAATACTTCCAAGAGTTTTTTCTGAGTGAAGAGTCAAGAGTAACACCTGAGCACCGTTGGGTGTGACCCAAAAATTACTTTTAAAAATTTATACTAAAAATTATATGAGTGCAATTTAAATGTCATTATATTAAAAGTTATTTTTAGGTATTTAGTCATTCTTTTACAAGAAGGATAATGATTTAAGTAAGTATTCTCTTACAGTGCAAACAAGGTTTTTTATTAGCTCTGTTTGAAATTTTGCAGTTTGGCAAAACAAAAAAATAAGTGAAATTTCCAGTTAGCATACCTTACTAAATTCTGAAATGTTTACATTTCTCTGGTTTTTAATTTTTTTTAAATAAATTGTGGGTTGTA
>PVKC010025764.1:0-16372 GCA_004027635.1 Crocidura indochinensis
GGAGGGAGGGAGAGACGGAGGGAGGGAAGGAAGGCGGAAGAAGGGAGAGAGGGGAGGAGGTATTTTCTTTGTAATAAAATAAGGTTTTATATTAATAGAACCTTTATATTAGGGCAATCTGTGCTTCATAAATAAGACAAAGGCTATGTATTTGTTTGAAACAAAACCTGGGGATAATTAATTTTAATAATTTAATATTTTATTTTTATTTATTTATTTTGGTTTTGGGACAACACCCGGTGGCACTCAGGGGTTACTCCTGGCTATCTGCTCAGAAATAGCTCCTGGCAGGCACCGGGGACCATATGGGACACCAGGATTTGAACCAACCATCTTAGGTCCTGGATCAGCTGCTTGCAAGGCAAACTCCACTTATTTTATTTTTTTAATAAAATTAATAGCTTATCTATTTTAGAATACTGTGCAGCTACTAAAATAAATTATCATATTGTTAAATGACATATAAAGCTATCCAGAAGCATACATGGTTTCATAGAAAAAGAAGGCTTCAGAGAGATATAAAGGCTTTATCTCCTTTCCACAAAATGAAACATTGGGCTTATACAAATAAATGTATTAACAGTAAAATAAAATACACAAAACTAATTCAAATAATGTATTTGCCAGAGCTTCTTAAAACTATGCAATTCATGATCCCCAATATATTTTACATGGCCTTTGTAAATAGGTATAAAATAGTTGCACAAATCAAACATTGATAATGCATCACAAAGAAATGCAATTTAAAAGATTTTTTGAGCCACACCAGTGATTCTCAGGGGTTCTCCTGGCTCTGCGCTCAGAAATCACTTTTGGCAGTCTCAGGATACCATGAGATGCCAGAGATTAAACCCAGGTGGGCCACATGTAAGGCAAAATCCCCACACACACACATACGCACTGTGCTATCTTTCAGTTCCTTACAAGGCTTTTTAAATTGGACAATCCCATGAGCAGTCTCCATCCTCAACTGAGATCACATCAAATATGGTTTAATTAAATGCAACCAAATTAAGTAAAAATATAGACCATATCATTGAAAGACACCTATGACAACAGAGAGCATGTGTCATCTGATAGGCAAATTTCAACATATTGATGAATTTATTCTTACATTCTTTGGAGTGCTCTTGTAAGTATCTGTGATTTTTGTAATGCAAAAGATAAACAAGTGAGATTCCCCTGGATCTGTTGTGCTATTGCTTAAGGTGTCTCTCTCTTCCAAAGATGCCAAACTGCTAACAAGACTTGTCCCACCAATTACATGTGGAATCATCACATTTGCAGATGCCTGGCTCAGCAAGATTTTCTTTTCACCTCAGAAACTGGAGATGGTAAGTAGATGGATGTTTGTAAGACTGTTAAGTGTCAAGCTATGATAACTATAAAAACAACATGCACCATATTCTCATCATCACTCCTTCAATGAGGTGTGTGTAAATTAGGGTATGTTCTACGTCATTGATGAGAGCTTTTTTGTCAAGGATCAGGTCCATGTTTGTGCACCAACCTAGGAAGTCAACAAATAGGAAAAGTACTTGTAAGGGCTTTTGGTAGTTTCACATCATGCAAAACTGTGTAAGGTAGAACCTGAAAGATATTCTCACTGTTTGTCTAGACTTGTCAGATGGATTTCATGATGTCTGTGGACCCAACAAGGAATTGGATGAAGAAACATGTCAGTGTGTCTGCAAAGGGGGACTCCAGCCATCCAGCTGTGGACCTTACAAAGAACTGGACAGAAATTCATGCCAGTGCGTCTGTAAAAACAAACTTTTCCCCAGTTCATGTGGGGCCAACAGAGAATTTGATGAAAACACATGCCAGTGTGTATGTAAAAGAACCTGCCCCAAAAATCAACCCCTAAACCCTGGGAAATGTGCCTGTGAATGTACAGAAAGTCCCCAGAAATGCCTATTAAAAGGAAAGAAGTTTTATCATCAAACATGCAGGTGTGTATTCTTTCTAAGCCTTCTCAGTCATCTTCATGTATGTGTTTTTCTCCAAGGAGTGGCTTCCTGTTCTGAGATCTGTAGGCCATGCAAGATGAATACTGATGTTTTATAATAGATAGAAAACTTTTTGAGATGGGGTTTTCTCTGATATGCACAGAACAAGATATCTAGAAACTAAAAATCAGACCCAAGTTTAGAACCTCTTAGCACTGTTGTGTGAGAATATATAGCAATAGAACTCAGTATAAAAAAGACATGAATCAGAGCGCCCTGAGCATCTTTTTCAGTTACCTCCATGCAGGACACACCTTCCCCCACCAAAAAAATGAAACCCTTCAAATTTTAATTTAGGAGAAATTTTCAATACATAGAAATATTTCATGAAAAAATTATATAAATAATTAGATAGTGCCATTTACCATAGAATTATAACTAGAAATAAAAATATTTAAACTAAGCATTTAATGAAATTTGAGAAATACATTAATATGCTTGGAAATAAGATATGAGTCACTTTTAAATTTTCATTTTGTTGCCTTGAAAAATTACATCATTGGACATAAACTTTTCATAACAAGGTTCATTGATTTGCCTTTGACTTATGATACCATGAATTCAGAGGTACAATTTTATTCTTCCATATGTGTATATGCTTTGCAAATCAATCACCACAACTTCTTGTTTTTCTACCCAAAAGAAGTCCTCTTTTTAGCATTTCTTTCTCCCTTTCCATTTATCACTGGTAACCAAATAGTTTTTAATCATAGAGGGGTTTTTTTGTAGTATTTTACTGGTGTGGGTTTCTCTATTTTTATCCCTTACAAAAGGTGACCAATTCAATAATTTATTGTCTCTCTAGTTCTCTCTTATCTCATTTATCATAATCACTTTAAGTTCATCCACATGATATCAGGCATGTCCAACATTCACCATTAAATTTCTTTGTATTTAATCTTAAGATAAGGTAGTATATTATTTTTTGAGCCAAATCAGTTCTTTAAACCATTACCTCCTATTTCTTTAACATCATTCCTGTCTTCCCAAATCTCTGCTGTAACATCTCCAACTCTTTCAATTTTTTTCAATTTATAAAAATTTAGATTTCATCTGTTTTTAAAAGTTTCTTACTGGGAAGCTGAGTTTACTTTAGCAGACCAAACTTCAGGATAGCTGGAACACTAATCATTTAATATTTGTGTTCCCCTCTTTCATCTCTTCATAGAATTTTTTAATCTTTATTGAGAAGGGAATATGTATTTAGCACATGATCAGCAGGGCTCATGCTGGCTTTGTTCTCTGAAGCAGCCCTGTTGATACTCAGGGGAGCATATGTAGTCTGGGGACCCAATCCAGATCAACTGAGTGCAATTCTAGTGCCTTCTGCTTTGTCCTCTCTCACTGTCCTGAGCACTTTTTCTGCAAATTCTCTCCTCTTTCCTGGGGCAGCTCCCGTACTGTTGTTCATGCTATTTATCCTTTTCATTTTAGATTGTTATTCATCACCCTCACAGGTTTCTCTCCCACCCACTATTTAAAGATGAATAATAATGTCAGTTGAACAAATGGTAGCTCATAGGATTTGCAACTTACCTTTAACTTATTTACAGTTTTGTATCTCCATCCCTGTTCCACAATCTTTTTCTAAGTGAAGTGTCTGTATTTTGACATTCAAAGAGTCTTTGTGCTCTCGATTTAATGTCTTTTTCTGATCACACTAGCATTTAAGCTCTATAAGGAGACTTTAGTGAATACAGATAGCTCATCCATGACTTTTCTTTCCATTATTTTTCTAAGGACTTTATAGAAATCCTTTTTGGCATATTTTAAACAAATACTTTATTTCAGCTTTCCTGAATATTTCTACTCTCATGAGTAAATGCGTATTTTGAAGACCACCAATGAATAGAATGCTAACTCTTTTTAAAGCTTGCTAAAACCTTTAATATATTGTGGTACTGAGTGAACCTAGGTTATATTGAAACTCTTAAAATCTTAATGTTTATAGAAGACTAGAGTCATCGTATTTTTACATAGAAATCTTGTGTTACCTTAGAAAAAAAGATTTATATCATTGTACTTCTAGTAATAGGATACCTTGTTTCATGAAAGTTTTTTATCCAAAGCATTCTCTATATTTATTTTTAAAGTCTCTAACTCCAGATTTTACTTATGTATGGAATCATAAGATGATTTAATATTTTGAAAATGTAAGAATTCTTCATTTTCTCCTAATATTTGTTGTAGGAGTGTCATGGGCACATTTGTTTCTCTAACTTCAACCATTTTCTTTCATCACTGAACATTTTATCTTTCTCATTAAGTATACCAGTTGTCTTATAACAAAACATTTGTACTTGGAATTTAAAAAGAGCATTTTTTGAAACTAGACATGCTTTCCTGCAGTAAAAGAAATTGCCTTAGGAAACTACACTGGTAGCTTTTCTCTTGTCTACTTTAAAATTTTCTGGTCTTCTCATCATCTCTCATTATTCCCTATTTCCATGTGTTATGCATCTTCTATGTAATACTCCAAAACATAATGTGAATGTAGTTCTTGGGTTGGAGCAACAGCACTACTGATATTCTTAGCTGTTTGGTCAGTTGTCCTTACAGCATGGCAAGAAACAGGAAGTCTATGGGGAGAAGAGAAGGACAGATGATGAGTCCTGGTCCTTGTCCTCCCTTCTCATGTTTTTGTCACATGGAACCCCAGATGGAGAAGAAAGTGATTCACACCAGCTGCTTACCCAGCAGAAAGGCAAAGATGAGCAGCCCTGATATTCAGACTAGCACTGCCAAAATAATAGTGCATAATAACAGCTCTGACGTCTGCATTCCAGATGAGCCCCAGACTCTTGTAAACTCACCCATGCTTGATGATCACAGCCTATCATGAGACCTAAATGGTCATTTTACAAATGTCAGTTTTATTTGCCTTTCATGCACCAAACAGAGAGCGAATCCAATGAACCACCGCTTACAACATCTTATTCTTCTATTGGTTCTATCAGCAATTAAGATTTTCTGTCTATGGGGCCGGGCGGTGGCGCTGGAGGTAAGGTGCCTGCGCTAACCTAGGACGGACCGCGGTTCGATCCCCTGGTTCCCCATATGGTCCCCTGTGCCTGCCAGGAGCGACTTCTGAGCAAATAGCCAGGAGTAACCCCTGAGTGTCACCAGGTGTGGCCCGAAAAAAAAAAAAAAAAGATTTTCTGTCTGAAAGGCTTTCCCAGTTCTCTTGCAGTCTGTCTTTCTGAGCACTAACTTTAATAGTTTCTTAGAGGAAGTGCAGGTTTTATGATTAAAGGAGTCATTTTGTTCTAGTCTGAAATGTTGAAAATTTGAAAGGGCTATTTACAACCTAATGAAATCATCACTTTGATCTTGATACAAAGGATGTCCCTCTTTGTTTTTGTAGCTGTTACAGAAGACCTTGTCCAAACCGACCGAAGCACTGTGAGCAGGGACTGTCCTTTAGTGAAGAAGTGTGTCGCTGTGTTCCTTCCTATTGGAAAAGACCACATATGAACTAAGATGTACTATTTGCCGGTTCGTCAACTTATGTCACTTATGGAAAAAAAACCATGTTCCCACAGCCGAACTGTCTAATGAACAGAGAGACCTTTGTGGGACCATGATCATAAACCCAAAAGCCAGTGTTGTCTAAACCATATGGAGAACTCTATATAAATGGACTGGAAATCATCTGCAAAAGACCTCTTAGAAAAACTTTTTTTATTTTTGTTTTTGCCAACAACCAAACAGCCAAGGTTTTACTCTTGTGATTTAAAAAGAAAATGACTACATAATTTATTTCTACTAAAAATATTGTTTCTCCATTCATTTTATAGCAGTAACAATTGGTAAAACTCACTGTGATCAATATTTTTATATCATGCAAAATATGTTTAAAATAAAATGAAATTGTATTATAAGCTGCTAAAGTCAGTCCATTGATATCTTGCACTATAAGCAAAACTTGATAGTATGAAAACAGTTATCTCCCTTTTTTTTTCTTTAACCAGATGTCAGAGTTGATGAATATTTTAAGAGTGATATTATAAAAAAAAAAGGATGCTTCAGACTTAAATCTGTCTCACAACATATTTAATAGTTACAGATATTTGAGCACCAGAGCCTTTAGAATTTTAGGGATGGAGGCATCAATTATTAGTATAGAATATCTATGTGATCAACATTTTTTTCAGTGTACTGGAACAATTCAAACTCTTTTTGTGGAGGAAGGAAATCCAGCAGTGCTCAGGGTTTACTCTTAGCTCTGTACTCAGAAATCACTCCTGGTCATACTCGGGGAACCAAATGAGGTGTCCAAGATTGAACATGGGTCGATCACAGGCAAGACCTTACCACTATGCAATCTCTCCATGCTATCTATTAAACTCTTAACTTGGAATAAAATCCTCCATATACATCATATATATATATAAATGACTTTAAATGTTACTAAATTTTCCAAATATTAAATTTCTGCACTGAAGAGAAGTATAGTGTTAATATTTAAATATTATTTCATTTTCCAAATATTAAATTTCCAAGAGACAGTATAAGGTTACTATTTAAATATTACTTTATTTTCCAAATATTAAATTTCTGCACTGAAGAGACAATATAGGCTGTTTTGGTTGCATGCAGCTGAGCCTGTATAATTTTCGACAACCTCTTTGATCTCCAAACATTCACAGAAGTGAGCTCTTAACACAGAAACAGGAATAAGCCCTGAGCGCTGCCTGGTAAGCATGTTTCCCAAAACACAAATTTTGAACTTCTCTTGTGACTTGGGGGAGAGAGGCATATTAGATCATATTTAGTAATGCTCAGGACTTACAGAGCTTATACTCCTAGTTCTGTGCTGAGGGATTGGACCAGGATGAAGATGATACTCGGAAAATATATCTCCTGTACTGTATCTCTGGCCCTATAAGGTCTAATTAGCTAAAATGGGTTGATTGATTAGTAAGATTGGTTGATTTTTCCTGCAAAGGGTTTATGCTGAACCATATCCCAACCATGGGAGCTGGAATATTATCAGCCAATACATTTGAAAATAGAAATAACATTTAAATGCTCATATATATATATATATATATGAGCATATATATATATATATATTTGAATTAAGGAAACACTTGAGCTATATGGTTATTTCAGTTTTTAGAAATCAATGTATTGAATTACTTTTTGTCTAGAAATAACTATTTTACTTGAATACATAAATTTTAATATAGTAACTGGAGAATTGATAATTGATTGTTTGTACAATATCTCATGACTACTAGCAAATACATAAAAGTCACACGAGGATCCAGAGTCATAGCACAGTGGTAGGGCATTTGCCTCGCATGCAGCTGACCCAGGACGGACCTGGGTTTGATGTCCGGAGTCCCATATGGTCCCCCAAGTCAGGAGAATTTCTGATCACATAAGCAGGAATAATCCCTGTGCATCACTGGGTGCGGCCCCAAAACCAAATAAAATAAAATAAAATAAAAGTAACTCTAGTCTTCATGATCTATCATAGTTTACTATTGATGTGACAAATCACTCAAAGCTTGAATTTTCATAGTTTTTTAGTATAAGTACTATACTATATTCAGTACAATATAAAATGATAGTAGTTATATATGAAGTGTTTATAAATGCTTCATTTAAAAAATTATGTTATGAAATATTGAGAATTTTCATACTTTCAAATTAATACTCCATTTAAGGTTTAATAAATTCTATTGTATTATCTGCAAAACTTTAACATTTAATTTATAAAGTCATATTTTTCATATATTGGGGAAAAACTAACCTGAAGTTCTCTCAGTCAACATTTGAGTAATCTTTCTTTTTTTGTAAAGAGGATTAAAAAGACTTTAAACAAAAAAAATAATATGCATTTACCTTCTGTGCACCATCTAATAAGGTCCTTATTAGACCTTAAAAATGGATAAAAATCTGTATATTTAGCAATACTTGTGGTTTTATGAATATTTCTCTGGGAGAATGTCCTCAGAAAGTATTAACAAAGAGAAAATTAAATAATAAAAGATAAAAATCTTCTACACGACAAGGAGCTAATACACAAAGTCACTACCTCAAATTCAGCCGAGCCAATCAAATCAAACTTTACTCCACTAAAGCCAAAAATTCAAGCAAACAACAGCCTTATTCTAACCTAGTTGATCAATTTAGTTGTGAGACACTTAAGCAGATATTAACTATTTAATTAATTTAGAAAAATATCTAAGTTCAAAATCATCCTTTGAGAACATACAAAATATTAGAATTTGATACAGACAATAACAAATTTTCTTTTTTTAATGTAAAACACTTTTATTTATTTATTTATTTTGGGTTTTTTTTTTGGGGGGGGTCACAACCGGCAGTGCTCAGGAGTTACTTCTGGCTCCATACTCAGAAATCACCCCTGGCAGGCTCGGGAGACCATATGGGATGCCGGGATTCAAATCACCGTTCTTCTCCATGCAAGGCAAATGCTTTACCGCTGTGCTATCTCTCTGGCCCCTATTACAAATTTTCATCTTAAAATATTCTAAGTATTGTAAGTAGGATCTCAATAAATTTCATTTTAAAAATAGGTTTTAGTGCTGGAATGATAGCATGGCATGCAACCAACTGAAAGGAGTAATTTTGACCAGGGTAACTCCTGAGCTCTTAGTGGTGTGGCCAAAACAAATAAACAAACAAAAAGGTCTTTAAACTGTGACTAAAGAAATACTACAGGAGCTAAGGTGAATGTCTTTGATGCAATCATTCCCATTCTATTCTCTGCCACCATAGATGACATATCAGACATTATTTATGACCCCCTAACCATTTATGATCCCTAAGTACAGAGCAAGGAGTAAACCCAGACCCCTTTGGGTGTGACTCAAAACCTACTCCCCAATTTTTTTCTAAACTATGTGTTGACAAGTAGTTTCTCAGAAAATATGAATATCTAGGGTAGCAATCCATTTTTGGAGCATTTTCTTAGCTCCCCCCAAAAACAAATCACTAAACCAAAATTAAAGTCTGAAGCATGCCAGAAAAATCACTTTCGTTTTGTCCCTGGAGATGTAATCATTTTGATTAAAAGCAATAATAACTTGGGTAAAGACTAAACATTGCCAGACTTGCAACTTTATGTGCCTCATAAAACTCTCAATTCATGACATTAGAATAATTGATATTTTGTGGTACCAGTTAAGAAGATGAACTAGAGATAAATCTAAAAATGATTTAAAATATTCAATATAAGTGAACAAAAAAGGTTAATTCTCACATACATAAAGAATAGTTGTTAGTTTTGCTAAAATCTGGAGCTAGTAATCCAAACCTGATGAATATAGACAGTAGAATAATAGTAAGAAAATTCAATCATAGAATCAATCATTAATATATTGAAATCTTGGAACATGTATAAACAAAATTTTATGTTTAGACATGTAATGCTGCAAACACAGTTTAAAAGACTAAAAGAAATAAAGACTTTGGTAAACAATTGTGTAAGATTTAACCTCCAGGTTTTTTTTTTTTGGAAGAAGATTTTTACATTTGTTCACTGTTAATGAATCATATTTTATTGTGAGAATTGTTGGAAAAATGGCTTTTCATCTGCATTCAAATATCAGAAAAGCTTGAGTGGTTAATATGAGAAGGTATTCACTGACATTGCTGTATATGAAGAGAAATCTCCACTTACCTCCCTTCACACAAGACTTTCTTTGGGAATAACTTGCTCCTAAGGAATTTTTCTTAATGAGTCACAGAAAAGAACCTGGTAGAACTGGTCAGACAGTTCATCTTAGTGCTGCTGTTTGAGTATATTGCCAAGAAGCTTATGCAACTCCTTTAGTAAAGGTTCTTGGCTTGACAACCTAAGAAAGACTAAGGGAAAAATCCCTTAGGTTCCTGTATTACTGTACTGCCTTCTGTACAATTCCACAAGAACTGATTTTTTTATTAGTAGGTTTCATCAAAGCAAGATTCTTAAGAATTGTATCTTTTAAATGAAGACGATCATAACAGAAAAATTTAAATGGAATTTAAAGTAGTAATTTATAATAGACTGAAACTAACTATAATTTTTTGTAGAGCTAGATTACAGAAGATTCTGAAAGGTTCAAATCCAATGGAAGACAGACAACTTGATTGGATCCGAAACATGCATATCACATACCCAGAAAAATACTTCAAGAAGTTAGTGACATGTTGTAGATAGTTTATCTCTTCATGCTGAATTTCTGGTGAGGAATATAACTCCATTAGATTGTAGTACTTGATCCAAGGTTGAGTGGTCTGGAAATGCTTTAAAGCCAAACTTTTTTTTTGTGTGTGGTTTTTGGGTCACACCCGGCAGTGCTCAGGGGTTACTCCTGGCTCCATGCTCAGAAATTGCTCCTGGCAGGCACGGGGGACCATATGGGGCACCGGGATTCGAACCGATGACCTTTTGCATGAAAAGCAAATGCCTTACCTCCATGTTATCTCCTGGGCCCCTAAAACCAAACTTTTATATGCTATTTTCTCTTCATTCCATAGTGAATAAATCAGCACCCAGAGCACTGCTTCCTGTAAAACCTGGTGTGATCCTTACCACCTGAGCAAAATAAATTAGTTTCCTGAGTGCAGAAAAAGATCTCAGCGTACAGCAGGATAGGATCTAGCATCCTCCATCCCGAAAATAATCACCAAAAACCAAAGCTACATCGTTTCAAGAAACACACTGCAATAAAAAGAATAGCAGCCCTGATATTAAAATGCTCAAGGGCTTTCCATGTGGTCACTCAGAGTGGTTGATTATATGTCGAGTTTAGTGTGACATTAAATATCCACAGTACAGCGTTAACTCTTTTGGCTTTGGGAAAACTGATTGTATAAGATACCATTAAAAACTTCTTGCATTCTACCTAAGAAGAACTATCTGGATACAAAAGAATTGGAAATGGTCTCAACTGGAAATAATTACAAGCAACTGTCTAAGTGTTGGACAAAGAAGAAAACAAAAGTTGGTACCATATATTCAGTCATATTTACTCAACAACAAATTTCTAATGAGGAGTTGGGATAGTGAATTAGTTTACAGCACCTGCATGCATAATAGTATGCTTTAAAATATTTTTCTTTTTTTTTTTGTGGTTTTTGGGTCACACCCGGCAGTGCTCAGGGGTTACTCCTGTCTCCATGCTCAGAAATTGCTCCTGGCAGGCACGGGGGACCATATGGGGCACCGGGATTTGAACCGATGACCTTTGGCATGACAGGCAAACGCCTTACCTCCATGCTATCTCCCGGGCCCCTAAAATATTTTTCATTTACTCAATTTTTGTATTTATTTTAAGTGGAAAAAATTTTGGAAGAGAATAGTATATTTCCAAAAATTTTGTTGACTGTCATTTTTTAGTTATAGTTATAAAGTTTAATATTTATCAAAAAATCCTTGGTATAGGAATATCTTCAGGACTCTGGAAGTGCTTGAAATTATTTTATTTTTATTATTATGAAATGTACCTTTATTAATTTATTTTTATTGAGTTATCATTTATAAAAGTTTAAATGTTGGTTTCCCTTATATTCAAAAATTCATTTATATTCCAAAACCAAACACATCATTCTATACCCACTTCCCTCCTCCCAGGACACCAAATTTCCTCTCTGAACATTCCCCTTTCCCAATATCAGTAGATGAGTTTGCTTATTGTATCGCCTTTGCTTTAATGCTCCTACTTTGCTGTGTATCCCATATGCATGAGATTATTCTGTGTCTATTCTGTTCCTTCTAACTGACTTTATTCAGCATGATTTCCTCTAATTCCATCCATGCCATGGAAACTTGCAGTTTTTTTTTTCATCTTAAAATGAAGGGAAAATGTTCTTCCTTCAATAAGAAGGCTGTATCTTCTCTTTTATTACACAATTGCTGTGGCTCTGAGGATCCAACACATTCGAGGCCAGCATGCTACTGTCCACATCCAGGGCCCTAGAGATCATCTATAAATCCTTGCCATCAAGAATTATTGATGCAATCTGAAGGGTTTCTTTTGAGAACTAGCCCTTCCCACTACTTATCAAAAGAAGTTCTATTTTTTGCTCTTCATATCTCCTTTCTATGACTTTTTTTTTGAGTGGGTGGGCATGTTAAAAGTAGGGGTGGGGAGTTCCACCAAGCAATACTTATGGATCCAGAGGGTCATCAAGTAGTCTCTTGTTCAATTTGGAGATCAGTGGCTCAGTGTTCAGGCCAGGAAGAGGTTCAATCAGATGTAAGGCCAGCAGGGTTCTTACCAGTGGTACTTTGGGGAGCATGCGGTATTGGTTGAAACTCATGATTAGAGCATAGGAACACATGCTACAGACTTTAAGCTCTCTCCCCTGACTTGTAACTTTAATATTTTTAGGCCACATCATGCAGTTCTCAGGACTTACATAGATCTCTGCATTCAGGGATCACCTCTGGTGGGCTCAAGGAACCATATGGAGTGTCATAGATTGAACCTGGGTCTGCTGCCTAATGGCTTTTAAATTTAAGAAATTGCCTTTTTTTAAATCTTCCACTTGTCTTAAGCAATGATGTTTCACAGCAGATTATATCTAATTTCCATGCTCTGTTTATTTTACTCCACACTAGTTTAGGCAGTCTTTGCTCAGTGATAAAGAAGGAAGGAGAAAGCTTACAGAAATAGAGACAATTCATCAGCTCAGCTTAAACCAACCCAAATTTCTCAAATTCTGTGCTAGGCTCTGGACAAATAAATCACATCCATCTTAAGAGAGTGTCTCAGTTTTTATGATGGTTTGGTGTCTGTCTTCTTCTTATCACTGGTAATCAGATCCTAACATTAAGAATTATAAGAGGGAGACTGAAGAAGGGTGAAAAAGAGGAAGACAAAAAAAAAGGAAAAAACACTGGGGCTGGGGAAATAGTATAACAGGTGGATGCTTACCTTGAATGTGACTGTCCTGGGTTCAGTTTCCAACATATGATCCCCTGAGCACTGCCAGGAATAATTCCTGAGCATCAAGGTTGCTGAGAACTCAAAACAGACAAAAATAAATAAATAAAAACAAGAAAACAGAGAGAAGATCAGGAACTAAGGGAGAAAGAAAACAAATACAGTAGAACTTTCTTTTTGTTTTTGAGTCACATTAAGCTGTATTCATTATTTTTGTTTTGTTTTGTTTTGTGCTCGGGAATCACTCTTGGATGTACTTGGGACCCTTATGAAATGACAGGTAGCAAAGCAGCATTGTAGCAAAGCAGCCACATGCAGGTAAATGTCTTTTATCCTAGTCTGTCTCCTGGTCACCACTCTATATTTTTTAAAGAAAAAGACTGCATGATTTTGGGGGGCAAGGCTAGGAAGGGGGTAGTAATATATATTAACTTGTGAAGTTTGCTAACAAGAATGACAAAATGAAATTTTATTATCTGAGGAGTATATGTTTGCATCAGACTAACTTATTTACTACACAGAGGAGACAAATATTTTGTGTGTTTTGTTTTGTTTTTGTTTTTCTTTTGTTTTTTTGTTTTTTGATATTTATGTATGGGTTTGTTTTTTTGTTTGTTTGGGGGCCACACTTGGTGATGCTCAGGGGTTACTCCTGGCTATGTACTCAGAAATCGCTCCTGGCTTGGGGGACTATATGGGATGCCAGGGGATCGAACCGCTGTCTGTCCTAGGCTAGCACTGGCAAAGCAGACTCCTTACCGCATGCACCACTGCTCTGGCTCCTATGTGTTATTTTTATGGCAACACCCTATTGCACTTAGAGATTATTCCTGGCTCTGCCTTTAGGGGTCACTCCTAACAGAGTTGAGATGTCATTTCAAAGCCAGGGATCAAATCCAGGTCAACCTTGTGCAAGGCTTTCTTTCCTATCACTACAGATCCCAGAATGATTATTTGAAATCGTGAAATCTTGGCATGAAATAGCTTTAATCTTTACTCATATATACGAATAGTCACCATGCTACAGACTTACCCTCTTTCATTTACAGCTGATTGTTTTCAATTGGTTTTGGGAAGCAGGATTTCCTCATTACTGGGTTTGAATGTAGCATTTTTGCATGTGAAGTCAGATGATTTTATCATGTCTTTTTTTTCTCCAACAATTTCTAGGACTGACTTGCCCCCTAGGTGAAGACTTGGCAAGTTCTGCTCTTTGTTCTTTATCTTCCTTCTGCTTATAGGACACAGGTTGAGAAGCCCAATTTCAGAGTATGTGGGAAGCAATTCCCTATGACTGAGAAATACAGAGCTCCATTAGGCTGAAAAGGAAGAAGAGATGGAATTTTCTTTTGCACAATCAATTCAGTTTCTTTTCCACAATTGAAATTACTCCAGGAGTTTGAATTAGACCTACAAAGATACAGGGGGGACGTGAGTGCTTTTAGAACTCTAGCTTATATTTTTACAAAGAAAGTATGACTAGAATTGAATGCTTCAAGATTTATTTTAAAATGGGCAATGAAGGGGGCAGTGTTCATAAGAACACACAGCAACTTCTCATTCATACATTATTCTTTCACTTCTACTCTAATAGTTCTGTGTCACCCACAATGCCTTGGGTGACATTGTGTTACATCATGTCGCTTTGGGTTATAAAATGTTACACAATAGCATTGGGGTACAGAACCTCCACTCTGCATTTGACCTAAATATCCCTGCTTTTAGTTCTTTTATGTCAAGAACTAGATGGAGGAGGAGATTTAAATTTCCTGCTCTGATATTGGCTGTTTATTGATTGAATTGCTAGACTAACCCTTTGTTCCCTCCTTAAACCATCATCTCTTATTGGGCCAAACATGGTTCCATTTACGAAAGATTTCTATAGCACTGCAGGTGTCTCGATTGATGTGTGGAGACACAGAATGAGGTCACAATGCTTTCATGACTTCTATTCCTCATGCAAAGCAGTCAAAACAATGTCTGAAAAAGAGAATTTATGAGGAACACTAGGTAAGTTTTAACTTTATTTTTGAAACAGCACATGGGTTGAAAGCATTCGAATAAGGCACAAATAGAACTCATTATGAGTTGGATCGTGCTTCTTCTGGACTGGGTTCATAATTAGCCTTTTCCTTTCAGTCAGGAGGCATTTGTCTTGAATAAAATATGTGTCCTTTTATTTTCTCTTCCCTTATTAAGTGTTGTTTTTCTGAGGACTTCAAAGTTGCACATAAATAGCCTTCATCATCCTCACATGCTGAGTTTTTGTCAGAGGTTTATGCAAACTAAATTTATCTTTTGTAAAACTTAGCTTTGTTTTAGTTTTACTCTTCTCTGTAATATTAGAGGTAACATTAGGGGCTGGAGAGATAGCATGGAGGTAGGGGGTAGGGCATTTTCCTTGCATGGAGAAGGACAGTGGTTCAAATCCTGGTGTCTCATCTGGTCCCCCGAAACTGCCAGGAGTGATTTCTGAGTGTAGAGCCAGGAGTAACCCCTGAGCACTGCCAAGTGTGACCCAAAAAAAAAAAAAGAAAAGAGGGTTACATTAGTTTACACAAACATCTATGTTTATGAGGTATAACATCACACCTCTACTTTTGGTTTGTTTTTAGTTTTCAGGTATACATCCTGTTTTACTCAGGAATTATACCTGGCTGCACTCAGCAATTACTCCTGGCAAGGTTGGGGAACCATATGAGATGCTGAAGATAGAACCTAGGTAGGCAATGTATAAGGCAAGTACTTTCCCTCTGGCCCCAACACAATACATCTTCAAAATATGTTACTGCAGGTCTGAAGAAATAATCCAGTGGATTAGGAATTTGCCTTGTATATTACTGACCTAAGTTTAATTTATGGTCTGTTGTGCACTTCAAGAAGTCTCTTCAGGGGTCATAGTGATGGTGCAGCGATAGGCATTTGCCTTGAACATGGCTGACATAGCATGGGCCACAGTTTGGTCACCTGGCATCTAATATGGTCCCCCAAGACAAGAGCGATTTCTGATCACATAGCCAGATGTAACCCCTGAGTATCCCCGGGTGTGGCCCAAAAACAAAAACAAAAGTCACTCGGGCCTCAAAGCAAAGATTAATTCTTAAGCACAATTAGAGGTAACAGTCCCCTAAGAAATGCTTGTGCAAAATATGTCACTACATCACAACTACCACCATATCCATATCACTCATCATAGTTCACTAAATCTGCTCCTCTTTTGTTTCCTGCCTTCCCCTTAGTTCATCTCACTGAAAATTAATTTACCATCTCAAATTGTCAATGCAGAACATAATAGACTGAGTGGCAGACATACAGCATTTCTTTGTCCTGAGAAATCAGAAGAAACTAGAAGAGCAAGATGAAGAGTTCATTTTGGGAGATTTTTCTTCTCATTTTTTATAGACAATTTCCTTCTAAACTTCTGAGCTTTTCTTGGTCATTGTAAACATGGAGATG
>PVKC010025765.1:0-16361 GCA_004027635.1 Crocidura indochinensis
CCAAAAAGCAAAAAAAAAAAAAAAAGGAGTCCTGCCTTGCAGATGTGGCCAGAAATTCAATCTATGACACAGCCTTACAAGTGGTACTGTTTGAGATCCTTGGCACAGCAGTAAAATATGTATACCTCAAAGTGCTGGACCCATGCTTTGCACGTGTGAGACCTGGATTCAATGTTCAGTATTACATGGTCTTCCAGCACACTGGAAAGTGATCCCAAGCACTTATCTTTTACCACTGAATGTGGCGCCCCAAAGCTAAAACAAAATGTGCTGCATCTTTACCAAGTAATCGACTCCTAATTATAGCAACAACAAAAGAAAGGGAAATGGGAAAAATAAACCAAATACAATAGATAATAAAATCTTCCATAGAACTAAATATTTTAGAAAGTCACAGTTTTGGAAAACTTTCATAGGCTCCATATTCTTTTTTTTTTTTGGTTTTTGGGCCACACCCAGTGACGCTCAGGGGTTACTCCTGGCTATGCGCTCAGAAGTTGCTCCTGGCAGGCACGGGGGACCATATGGGAACCGGGGGATCGAACCGCGGTCCGGTCCGTCCTAAGGCAGGCACCTTACCTCCAGCGCCACCGCCCGGCCCCTGGCTCCATATTCTTGTCCCTGCAGGGTTGGTGTAATGGCAGACTTTCTCACAGTCTACTTTGTTCTCAGAGTCTGGGCCATATACTTACACTAATGCTTAGAAATCCTTATGGTTCTTTGATCATAACCTGCATCCAAATCTTCTGATGGATCCCAAACCTGTCTTTTGACTATTCTTCCACACAAATTTCCTAGGCTTTCTCTTCAACCCACCATAACACAGGTAAGAAGCACTAGCTATAAAGTGAGGATCATTTTAATTAGCTAGTTATATGATCACCAGTTACATGATCATTTTCATCAGCTAGCTAGTATACCCATTCACTAAGTAATCAATACTTAGGAATAAAGAGAAAATCATTTCCAAAGACAAAATCATCATGTGCAAGAGGATGTTACCAAGGATGATAAGAAGCAGCTCAGTGTCCTGGTATACCTTTCCACAAGGGCAAAAATTATTTCAAAGGAAAAGTAGCTATGATTTCAGATACTGATTAAGTTAGAACCTGTCAGTCAATTTATTCCTCCAGAGAAAGTGATAATGCTTTGGAGGAATGTCAGTGTCAAGTTATATCATTATCTAAATTAATATTTCAGGTGCTCCTATGTAAATTAATAGTTGCAATAGGGACTTTTGTTTCCGCATCTAAAACAGTTTTGGACAAAATTGTAATGAATAATATGGTTGTGCTTTTTAATAAAGATTATCAGTACTGGGCTTGAGCAATAGTACAGCAGGTGGGGTGCTTGCCTTGCATAAAGCTGACAACGTTTCGATCCCTGGTATCCCATATGGCCCCCTTGAGCACCATCAGGAGTGATTTTAGAGTGCGGAGCCAGGAATTATCCCTAAGTATCACTGGGTTTGGCCCAAAAAAGGTAAAAAAAAAAAAAAAAAGACTATAGTGTTTATTTATCAATGTTTTGACAACATCAAAATTAATACCCTAGAAGTCGAAGAAATAGCACAGCGGGCAGAGCATTTGCTTTGCACGTAGCTAACCTGGGTTTGATCTCTGGCATCCCATATATGGCCCTCCAAGTCTGCCAGGAGTGATTCCTGAGCACAGAGCCAGGAGTAATCCCTGAGTACTGCTGGTTGTGGCCCCAAATCAAATTCAAACTAAAAAGAAAACAAACAAAACCAAACAACAACAAAATTAATTCCCTTAGGGGGTGGAGTACTGGAGTTAAGGCACTTGCATGTGGCTAACTCTATGATGATCCCATGCAGTACATGTGTCCCTGTGTTCAACCAGGTGTGATCCTTGAGTAGAGACAGGAGGTATAAGTCCTAAGCACCTTTGGGTATGGCACAAAATCTAATAATAATAATTAAAAGAATATGTTTTTAGTTCTCCTACAATGATTTGCTCATTTTTGGAATGGGGGGTGGGGGCACATCCAGCATTACTAGAGTTTACACATGGCTCTGCTCTTAGGCATCACTTTGGGCAGCTCTCAGTACCATATGGGGTGCCAGGGATCAAACCTGGGTCATGTAAGTGCAAAGCAAGCACTCTACCTGCTGTATTATCTCCCTATCCCCTATAATGACATTTTTTTTTAATTTTGGGGGGTTTTGGCCACACTCAGCAGCACTCAGGGATTACTCCTGGCTCTGCACTCAGAAATTGATCCTGGCAGACTCTAGTGATCATATGGAATGCTGGGACTCAAACCCAGGCTTGTTTCAGGTTGGCTGTGTGCAAGGCTGTGCTATTGCTCCGGCCTTTACAATGATTTATTCTATACCCTGTATCATAAGCTTTAATAAATTTTGACTATAAAAGAGATCCCAAGTGCAAAAAAAGTTCATGTATAATATTCATTAAAGTACAAAAGCAGTGTAAAATATGTACAAGACTAGTGCTATAACCCCGAACTATGGAGTCAGCTTTAATAGAGTAAAATATTTAGAAACAAGATAGGTACACACAGCAAGCAAAGTAAGAAAGCGACATTCTTCCTCACTCTCCCCTTTTACCTCTCACTAAGACAACAACTGGGGTGAGATTGGGATAAGGATGAGTGATGTCATGCTTTTTGTTTTAAACTGTCAGTAACACTTTTAAATCAGCCCCGAACCTGACTTTTTAGAGGTGCCAGGTTCTTCCTCCTGCTCTGGAGAACACCTAAAATCTCACAGGTACGAAGAAGATACTGCTTAAAGATGAAATTATTGCTGTTTCTGCAGATTTCATTTTCTTTTTCTTTTTTTTTTGTGTGTGTGTATCACCATGTATATTTTATTTTTATTTTTTAAAAATTATTTAAGCACCTTGATTACAGACATGATTGTAGTTGGATTTCAATCATAAAAATAACACCCCCTTCACCAGTGCAAGATTCCCACCACCAATGCCCCTCTTCTCACTCCTTCCCCACTTCCCTGCCTGTATTTGAGACAGGCATTCTACTTCTCACACTCAATAACATTGTAATTTTTTAGTTGCTAGTATAGTTATTTTTCTAACTGCACTCATCACTCTTTGTGGTGAGCTTCATATTGTTAGTCTGTCCTTCCAGCCCTCATTCTATTGTCTCAGGGCAGTATAACAACAATGCGTTTTACTTTTCTTAAAACCCATAGATGAGTGAGACTATTCTGTGTCTCTCTCTTCCTCTGACTTATTTCACTCAGCATAATAGATTCCATGTACATTCATATATAGGAAAATTTCATGACTTCATTTCTCCTGACTGCTGCATAATATTCCATGTATCACAGTTTCTTTAGTCATTCATCTGTTGAAGGGCATCTGGAGGGGCCTGGAGAGATAGCACAGTGGCATTTGCCTTGCAAGCAGCCGATCCAGGACCAAAGGTGGTTGATTCGAATCCCGGTGTCCTATATGGTCCTCGTGCCTGCCAGGAGCTATTTCTGAGCAGACAGCCAGAAGTAACCCCTGAGCACCGCCGGGCGCGGTCCAAAAACCAAAAAAAAAAAAAAAAAAAAAAAAAAAGAAGGGCACCTGGGTTGTTTGTAGATACTGGCTATTTTAAGATTTCATTTTTCTCATCTAGGAGAGATGGTCCAAGAGGTGGGAGAGTTTCAGTTAGATGAGCTTGCAGAAATTATTTAATATTTCCAAAGTATCTTTGCTTCATTTGTTTGTTTGTTTGTTTGGTCACACCCAATGGTGCTCAGGGTTTACTCCTGGCTCTGCACTCAGAAATCACTCCTGACTTGCATGGGGACCATATGGGATGCCGGATTCAAACCACGAGCTGTTCTGGATTGGCTGCGTGCAAGATAAATGCCCTACCACTGTGCTATTTCTCCAGCCTCCTTCTCTTCATTTTCTAAGAGAGAAGGTAGTTGCTTGGCAAGAAATACACCACAGGAATATGTGATGGACTGACATAGGGTGAATGGATGATGATGGATGAGAGTGGTCAGTTATCTTGGGATTCAGAGCATTTGTTGGGATATTTGCATAGGACTTACTGTAGACCCACCCCATTCTTTGATAAAACACTCAAACCAGAAGGAGTCCCACACATTCCCATTTCCTGGGGAAGAAAGAGTCTCCTATGTAGGGCAGAAAGAGTGGAAAGTAGATCACATTTCATGAGGCAAGCAGCAGAATAAAGGAAGGCACCAAACAGCCTGTGAAAATACATGAACTACTGCTATCTTGTGGTGTCAGTTCTATGGCACTTACTGAAAGGTTAAATGTAATCAGACAAAAGAAAATTCTGAAAAGAGGTCACAGAGATTTGTACCAAGGTGATCACCCTAGAACAATAATGTATCTGTATTAGTTATACAGGAGGAGACTGAGACAAAATATGTATAGAGAGATCTAAAAAGGCTAAACATATCTGCACATTGTACTCCTACAAAATACTCTCTGAACATAACAAGTCATTCTTCAATATAAATTCTTGGCCAGTATTTATTATAAGGGTTGGACTGTGCTTGGGACAAGTTAAAAGAATTTTTCCACCCAAGGTTAGTCTTCTTCAAGTTGGCAGCACAGATAAAACAACAAATTTCAAGCTTATAAATTTCAGTCTAGCTCTACTCTGAGAGCTGTAGTGCTTTTACATACAACCAAATTATAATGGCATGTTTAGCAACAGCTGTCCCCTTCTGTGAGGGGTGGATGGGTCACTTCCTGTGCAAACTTGGATACCTCCCTAACAACCTGCATTCTTCTCTCCTTTCACTCTGGTTCTGGTATTTCCTTGGCTCACTTAGCTTTTGTTGGGTATTCATAGTATCAGTTGTTGCTATGTAACCTCTATTGCTGGATGCCTATTTCCTGAATATACAGATTTATAAACTCACCAAATGTCTTGGCAGCCTGGACTTTAAATAATGAGTTCTAAGACTCTCAATGTGGGAGAGGTTGGGAGAGGAAAGAGGTGTTTCTATGGAAGATATTCTGTGGCTCACATTCATGGTAGCCTGTCATAAACATAAAATGGATGACAGTGAGGTATAGTCAACCAGGTCCGGGCTGTGGCTAAGACAGAAAGCCTTGAGTTTCCTTATCCTTGAGCTATATGGAAGACTAGACTGCATCTCAGGCAGATTTGTACATGACCTTGTAAAAGTGACATAGGGAGCAACATGGCTTGACGTGAGATCAGGCCTTGTCCCTACAGTTTTCTATGGAAATTGGTGATAGGGACAGCTATTGGATTGGGAACAGGGGGTGGTAAAAAGTGCTCAAGGGCTACCCCAACTGTGCTCAGTGATCACTCCTGGCAGTGCTTCAGGACATCATATGTGGGGCAGGGGATCAAACCAGGGTAAGCCATGCAAGACAAAAATCTTAACCCCTAGACTATCTCTCCAGCCTTTAATGTTTTGGCTTTATGAAGTTTTAACCTATTGGAAACTGACTTTATGTGAAAAGAGAAAAATAGCTTGTTCTAGAAGCTCCTGTACTCATTGAAAAGTCAAGCCTTGCTCAAAAGGAGTACAAAAGTTAATATGAACATTAAGTCACTGTTAAAAGGATTCCAATTTATCCATTAACTAGTTTTGTTTGTTGTATTAGGGGGTGATGTCTTACAGTACTGAGGCAGGCCAGCTAACTCTACACAGAAAGGGCTCTGAGGTTGTGGGTCACTCCCAAGGTTGAATGGGGACCCTAATGCAAAAGACACCAGATGTAGATCTGCCCCAAACCCCAGTTTTCAGGAGTTAAGAGAAACAAATCTTAGAGGCAATCTACATGATATTAACAGGTTAAAATCTGAGCTTGAGGATGAAATACTCTAGAAAAAGAGTAAGGGGTTGGAGAGAGTCTAGGGGTTGCCTAGATTGAATACATTACATGCAGCTGACCTGGTTTTGATCCTTGACACCCTATAAGGTCCGCAAGTACCATCAGGAGTGATCCATGAGCAAAGAGCCAGTACATATAAAAATTTTTTTCATTCCAGGTTCAGAGGTAATTCAGAGGTAGAGCACTTGATTTACATATTTGAGGACTTAAGTTTGGTCCCCAGTACCACAAAGAAGAAAATAATCTTCAACTATATTCTCAAACTAACCACAAACAAAAACAGTACAAACAGAAGTCTCCAGGTAAGATATTCAAGATAACTAGGTGTTAGGTTCTGTTCTCTGTATCTACATTAAAATGAACTAATGCAAGGCCCCACATCCAACCAAAGTTCAGGCATTATTCCACAGAGCCTGCAGTCAAATTTTTTTTTGGCTTCCAGGAAAAGCTATTGCTTAAAGGTACTTGACAGTCTGAAAAGATAGCTACCAAGGCTCAACCAACCCCCACCAGGAATGATCTCTGAGCACAGAGCCCAGAGCAAGACCAGAACATCACTTGGTATAGTCGGGGAAAAAAAAAAAAAAAAAGAAAAGCAAAAATAATAATAATAAAAAAAAAACTTGAGTGACATAATAAAAACCCACAACTCTCAAACTGTGCTCTTTATACTCCAAAATTCAGTTGCCAGACTCACAAGTTCAAGAGCTCTTGCTTCTCCGCCAAACCTCCTCGCTCCAGGAACCAGAAGCCTGAGAATGTGCTTTTCTTCTGCACCCCTTCCAGTCCACTGCCCCATGTCACTGGTCCCACTTTGAAAAGATTTCTGAAATTGATTCACTTTTCCCTGCCTTGTGTGAACCACCTTTCCTGGCACCCTAATAACCTCCCCTTCTCTGATATATTTCCAAAAGAGATATTTGGTCAATGTAAACGAGATAAGTCTATAGCCCTGCCTCAAGCAAGAGATGAGGAAATTTGGCCCGGGAGATAGCATGGAGGTAAGGTATTTGCCTTTCATGCAAAAGGTCATCAGTTCGAATCCCGGTGCCCCATATGGTCCCCGTGCCTGCCAGGAGCAATTTCTGAGCATGGAGCCAGGAGTAACCCCTGAGCGCTGCCGGGTGTGACCCAAAAACAAAAAACAAAAAACAAAAAAAAAAAGAGATGAGGAAATTCAAGATATTTCCCTCTCCTGATCCTTCTAAAGCCATGAGGAGTTGGCTCTATCTGTAAAGCAATCTCTCAACACTGTCCTTGAGTCTTCAAGGCCTCCTTTCTTACACATCTCAATGGTCCTCCCCACACCACCACATAACCCACAACAAACCCCACCCTACCACATCCCACATACAACCACCCCAAACCAAAGTACCCCATACCACAACACCACACACTCATACCAACCCATACCATAGGACAACACCATAACTCACCACATCCCACCATATCACATAGCACAGAGCACCATAAGTACATCATAATGCACCATGTCAACCATGCCATGCCATACCACAGTATCCCCCATACTATACCCTCCCCAGAAACTCAGCTCAAGTTTGTCTAGATTTCTTTGTCTTACATGTCTCATTTTACAAACCTAGCTTAAAAAATTCCCTCAGGGGGGCCGGGCGGTGGCGCTGGAGGTAAGGTGCTGGCCTTGCCTGCGCTAGCCTAGGACGGACCGCGGTTCGATCCTCCTGTTTCCCATATGGTCCCCCAAGCCAGGAGCGACTTCTGAGCACATAGCCAGGAGTAACCCCTGAGTGTCACTGGGTGTGGCCCAAAAACCAAAAAAAAAAAAAAAATTCCCCTGGGGGAACCTCTTTCACCCACTGCAAGGTTCCCATTTTCTTTTATTCCCACAATCCTTTTCATTGGTGTTTTTTTGGGGGAGTGTTTATTATCATGTGCAACTATCATCAATTTCTACCCGCATGCTATTCATCACCACTGCCTAAGATCAGAAAAAGCAAGGATGTATTTGATGAATAAGCACATGAAGAGACATTGAGCCTATTCACTTGACTGGCATTATCCAAATTTAAGACCCTACACTAGGGGGGCTGGACGGTGGCGCTGGAGGTAAGGTGCCTGTGCTAAGGACGAACTGTGGTTCGATCCCCAGGTTCCCCATATGGTCCCCCGTGCCTGCCAGGAGCAACTTCCCATTAACAGTGAATGAGAGTCTCTTCTCCCTGCATCCATGCTAGCACTAGCTGGTATTTTGTTGTTGTTGTTGTTGTTGTTTTTCATGTGTGCCAGTCTCTGTGGCATCTCATTGATATCTCATTGTTGTTTTGATTTAAATCTCCTTGTGAATAATGAGGTGGAGCATTTTTTCATATACTTTTTGGGCCATTTGTATTTCTTCTTTGAGGATGTTTTGATTTATCTCTTCTCTCCTTTTTTTTAATGGCATTGAATATTTTTTCTTGGTAAGTTCTACCAACTCCTAATATATATCTTGAACATTAACCTTCTGCCAGATAGGTTCTGGGTAAATATCTCTTCCATTCTAAGGACCTTTATACTATGTATCCTGGTCATTATTTCTTTTAAATTACATCTGTCCCCAGACACATTTTCTCTGGAGCTATGCTTTAGAAGCATAGATGTCAATAATATTTCCTTCTATTTTGAGCTCAAGGCAGAACTCATGTAATACAAGTAGCAGTAAAAAGAAGAAAATAAATGAAATGTCTCCAGCAAGAAATTTAAGATATACTTGATGCCATGTTTTAAGTTAACCTATAATTAGGATAAATGCCTTATTCTGAAGAATTTCACCTTAAATGAGTGGGTTGGAGAGGCAACTTCCAAGTATCTCCATGGTTTGCTCAAAGATTTGCTGTGGGCAAAATCTGTGCTTGCAGGCCTCTTTACTATGGTAATTATAACCAAGGTTTAATAAAACAAACAGTTGTTTGACATAGATAATTAGATAATACAAGTATTTTACAGAAATATGAATGATTTGAAGCTTTGAACCCTTTGAACCTTGAGGGCTGTGAAAGAATGGCTATATTCTGATTCTGTGGGTCACACCCAACAGTGTTCACATCACACTTCTTTTTCCAAAGTGCTTGTGGGCTGAACCCAGGCTATCTGCAGGCACAGCATGCACTAAATCCAGTTGAGCTATCTCTCCAGCTCTTATGAAACATTTTTTTCCTATAAAACATTTTGATTAAAATAAAATTTTATTTTGTACTAAAGGTTACTTAATTTGATTCACAACATGTAGAATCAATTGATTAAAGCTGAACATTGAGAGCTTTATAACTAGCTCAGTATTACTAATGCATGTTATGAGTTTTTTTTTTTTTTCGGTTTTTTTGGGTCACACCCAGCAGTGCTCAGGGGTTACTCCTGGCTCCATGCTTAGAAATTGCTCCTGGCAGGCACGGGGGACCACATGGGGCACGGGGATTCGAACCGATGACCTTTTGCATGAAAGGCCAACGCCTTACCTCCATGCTATCTCCTGGGCCCCATTATGAGTTTCTTTTTTTTTAAATAAGAAGTCATACAGGGGCCCGGAGATAGCATGGAGGTAAGGCGTTTGCCTTTCATGCAAAAGGTCATTAGTTCGAATCCCGGTGCCCCATATGGTCCCCCGTGCCTGCCAGGAGCAATTTCTGAGCATGGAGCCAGGAGTAACCCCTGTGCACTGCTGGGTGTGACCCAAAAACAAAAAAAAAAAAAAAAAAAAGAAGTCACAAATTTCTAAAGAGAGAAGAGCTCTCTTTCAGAACTTTATAATTTTAAATTCATATATATACATATATTTTTTTATTTTTTGTTTGTTTGGGGATTTTTTGGTCATAATAAGTTGATGCTCAAGGCTTACTCCTGGTTCTATGCTCAGGGATAACTCAGGGGAATTTTAAAAAAGCTGGGAAATCATAGCCAGCCTGGCTTGGGCATGGGGGCGGGGGGAGAAACACCTGCTGTGCTCCAGAACCATGTAGCATCAGGGATTGAACCTAGTTATTTCATATACATCAGCCCTCAGACCTCTGTGACTTTATCTTTGTCAAAAGCCTACAAATGTAAGTCAAGCTGCAAGAACAAGTTCAGGTACTTACTGATTCCTTGAAAGAGTTCTTCGATATTAATAGCATTTTTTGCACTTGTTTCAACCACAATAGCACCTATGGATTCAGCATATTCCTTAGCATCCTTCAGGGGAACTTCTCTGGAAAAGAAATCAGAGTAATAAGTGAATGCTTGTTTTTGTGAAATATAAATAACTCAAACAGATTATCCAAAAAGCTCAGTCTCCCTAGAGAATGCCAACTTGCACACTCAGCAGGGACTGAGAATCTAGTCTAATTGAGCTTTCTTTCTTTCTTTTTTTTTTTTTCTTGGTTTTTTGGGTCTCACCCAGCAGTGCTCAGGGGTTACTCCTGGCTCCATGCTCAGAAATTGCTCCTGGCCGGCACGGGGACCATATGGGCCACTGGGATTTGAACCGATGACCTTTTGCATGAAAGGCAAACACCTTGCCTCCATTCTATCTCCCGGGCCCCTAGTTGAGCTTTCTAATGTGGAACACTGATCTCTCGCCTACATGGAGACAAGGCATGCCCAGCAAGACAGTGTGCCCAGTGCCACAGGAGGAAAAACCATTTTAGGACTGTAGGTAAATCATGAGGATGGCAGAGTGCATTCTGATTTTCAGAGGTAAGATTAATTTCAGCACTATACCCCATGATAATGAAAAAAAATTTTTTGTTTGTTTGGAGGCCACATCCAACAATGCTTAGGGGTTACTCCGCACTCGGAGGTTACTCTTACTCCTAGTAGTGGTTGGGGACCATATAAGATGCTGGGGACTGAACATGGGTCAGTCTTATTCAATGCAAGTGGCCTATCTACTATACTAACACTCCACTCCCAATATTCACACAATTAAAAATTTTTTTTGTTTTATTTTGATTCACACCCAGCAGTGCTCAGAGAGACCATATGGGATGTCAGGGATTGAATCCAGGGTACTCACACACATAGTATTAACTATTGCTCCAGCTGACCATTTTAAAAAATGTAGTTTTATGTTGCATCATAGTTTACAATACTATTAAATGGTTATTTCATAGCTGTAGAAATACTAATAACAAAAATCTCTACCAGTTTCAAGATCTTTCCATCATTATCCCATGGTCTCACCCTACACCACCATTTTCCAGTTCTATTGATCATGGCTTTGTTTCCCTCTTCTTCGTTTCTTGATACTTTCCTATGAGCCAGATCACTTAGTATTTAATTTTCTGATATACTTCACTTATCACAATACTGTCTGATTCATCCAAGTTGTAGAAAACTGAAAATGTTCTGCTTTTCTAATAGTAATGACCAGTTTTATATTTCCATTGTGTTTTAGACCACAATTTACAATATCCAAGATCAATAATAGATGAGTAAATACTTATACAATGTATTATTTTTAAATGTAGCAGGTACATATTTTTGTAGTACTTCTCATGACTATTTTTCACAAATTGCAAAAACCATAAGGCATGATTTGAAGATTTGAAAACAAACATTATTATAGCTAGAATGAATGTATTATATTTTAAGACTTTTACCATCAAAGGTAGCTATTTCTGCAAATATTTAATGGCATGCATGCCACTATAATAACTGATCTAGGCAAGATAAATAGTATAAGGAATAAGTTGCTTGCCTTGCAGGTTGACACAGAGTTTTTGTTTTGTTTTGTTTTGTTTCGTGTTGGGGTCACAACCAGCGATGCTCTGGAGTTACTCCCGGCTCTGTGCTCAGAAGTTGCTCCTGACATGCTCGGGGAACTATATGGGATGCAGGTATTCTAACCAGGGTCTGTACTGTGTTGGCCGAGTACAAGGCAAACACCTTACGACTGTGCTATCGCTCTGGCTCCTGACACAGTTTGATACCTGATACCATACATGGTCCCCTAAGCACTGTGGCGTATGGTGCCCACATCCAAAATTTAAAAATTAAAAAAAACTAATAAAATAATCTAGAACAACAAAATCCAGAGAAGTGGCTAAAAGGATAGGGGTCTTGCTTTGAATGTGGGAAGCCAAGCTTCCCAAGCACCACATTCTTCTAACCACAGACCTAGGAATCAGCTCTTAAGCACTACCAACACACACACACACACACACACACACACACACACCCCACACCACCCCACACCACACCACACATCAAAGACAAGAAAATCAGAATCGTGGTGCGGAGTGAAATTGTACCCGTCTCCTCATTTCTTACCTCTCCCTCCCTACTCCAGCTATTATAGAAACAGCTTTAAATAGTTTCTAATGTGATTGGGAAAATGGCACTGTAACCCTAAAATGTTGCAGAGAAAAAAGCTTACATGGCACCCTCCCTGGGTGGCACTGGCTGGGTTCCACTAGAGCACAGCTGCATCCTGAACAGTGCTGTGGGGAATGTGCACTTCTACGTCTTCATCTATCCTGTCCAAGCCAAAGTTTTTATCCACTCTTCCCATAGCTGGTTCAGGCTTCTCACAGGTGTTAAAAGAAGCTTATGGTTTGGGTGATAAGTCTTTTTCCAGAAAAGGTCTTTCCTACATTTACTTTGGCCTGTTAGCCTGTGTTAGTGTTGATTTTTTTTTAATTGCCTCCCAGTTTTTATCTGACTGTAAGCAGAAGGGTGGGTGAAATGGTAATCTTAGCCCTGGTGGGATGGACCTGGCAATTAAGGAAGCAATACAGACCACCCCCAGTCAAAAGTGAAGAAGGATACAGGCATAGTATCCTACATTGCCCTCTTGTTGGCCCCATGGGTAAGCAGAGACAGAAGAGATTTGTTTGGGATGCAGATGAGAACTCTCACTTGAAGCAGAATCCATAGTACCAGCCTGAGAGCTTAGCATCAGGTCCATTCAGTAACCTCAGCTGCACCTTAGGTGGGGAGAGGAAAGCAGGGGCCTGAGTCTTTTCTCAGATAAATGGAGGACTTAAGAGGGCACGAAGGTCAGGAAGTGGGCAGACTCTGCTCACAACCTAAGTTCACTTCTAACAGGCATCCAGAGGCAATTTTTTCTATCTTTTCAGGCTGGTATGACTTCCAGGCCTACAGTTTAGGGGTGTTAAAACTCCTTATACTGTAATCACTGGAGTCAGTGGTGGGTGGGAACCAAAGAGCTTCATTCTAGGAGCCTCAGGTCCTCAGAAGTTCCTCTAATATGAACCAGTTGAGAAGGCTCAGCCCTTCAGGCTGTGATGGACTGTGTCCACAGTTTATGTCTCCATCATACTTTGTTAGATGACTTGGTCCATTTGGTATCTTTCCTTGGTTCTTGCAAAGCAGAATTCCTAAGACCATGGATTCCTGAGTGACAAATGGACCTTTTGCTATCCACAAAGCATCTCACATGAATGAACCTGGATTTCTATAGCTTAACAATCAGGCTGGTTCCCAGAGGAACTAACCATGAGATGAGAAGGTTAGAACCTCAGACCCAAGAGCTGCAGAACCCATGTTAGAGATAACAAGGCCATGGTGGCAAAGCCTGAGGTTTTGGGACCCAGAAGCCATGCTGGTGGTACCCAGGTAAGGGATGGAATAAGAATTTAAAAAAAAAGAACCAGTAGAGCATGGCTGCTCCACTTCATCCCACTCAGAGGTGGGGAATATGAATCCAATCTTTTGTAGTCTGCATCTATATGTGAGGTGACCCAAGATCAGTAGCTGGCATCTGGAGCAGAAGGCAATCTTTAAAAGCTGGGTCCCTAATTTGTGGGGTCTATGGCAATGTCAGTGAGTAGGATCAGAAATGAGTTGAATTGCAGAACATCCAATTGGTGCTGGGAAGTTGCTGTGACTACATTTGGATGAAGAGCTAAAGACAGGTGAGAGTTGTCTTCTTTAGAGCCTCCTGAAGACAATGTCAAATAGTGATGGGATTTGGGAGGCTCCCACTGCATTTCAGTAGGGGCCAGCACAGGGCCCCAGGGCCCCAGGGAGCTAGTAAGTTGCA
Organism: Crocidura indochinensis; assembly: GCA_004027635.1. Taxonomy (NCBI): domain Eukaryota; kingdom Metazoa; phylum Chordata; class Mammalia; order Eulipotyphla; family Soricidae; genus Crocidura; species Crocidura indochinensis. The sequence continues at coordinate 13,849 of PVKC010025765.1, forward strand.
ACCCTTGGCCTTCTGCCATGTTGATTAAGGAGATTATGGTATCCATGACTTCACTTTCGACAAATATTTATCAACACAGGACACTGTGTTAGGTAGTGCAGCAGGTGTACAGAAACTAGCTTGCTTAAGCCAACATATAAACATTTTGATGGGAAGACCATTTTTAACCTTTCTAGGCTAAAAGGCAAAAACTACATGCAAGACCATCGGGACTCCCAGAATTCCTTGGAAAGCTTTTCTGTAAATCCACCAAGAAGCCTAAGATCTTGCAGCTCAGATCCTCCTCCAGGCCACAGAAACCAGCCAAAGGGAGTGTCAGTATGGGGAGGTATGTCCTTATACACCATCAGCTCAGTGGAAGAAGCAGGAATGCTGGAGACCAGCAGAGGCTCCAGTCCCCTCACACAGGAGACACTGTGGTCCAGGAACATGCCAGAGACTATAGTAGGGCCTGTGAAAAGGCTTAGAATCAAGCACTGAATGATGTGGCAGAACAAGGGACTGCAAGTTCAAAGACTCACCTGTATGCAGTTCCTAGTTCCAGAAACTGAGACTAGAGGCAGTTTCTCCTCTCCATCCTCTAAACTACAAGTGCTGGGCACCGTCATTCAACTTGAAACTCAAAGATGGTGCCAAGGTATCATATGGGAATCCTGGGGCTCTATATGGTAAGCATGTGCTCCATCCCTTCAAGCTATCTCCCTAGTCCAGGAAGCACTCAAATCAAACATTAAATAAGCTAACAAATAAAATATACGTGCCATAGAGGAAGTAGCCAAGCATTCCATACTCTGTTTGACTCCTGGAATACAACTGCTAAAATGGTTAACACTTCCACCCCACCCCTTCAAGTATAGTCAGTTCCCTTTCCAGGGTAAACCTTCAATCCTTTTTTTTTTTCCTTTTGGTCAAAACCATCCTCCTTATGTAAGTAAGGTATTCTAGCCAAAAGAACAGGAAGTCATTCCCAACATTCCATCAGAGTCTTTGAGGAAGGCTGCAAGTTGTGTGCAAAAGCTGCTGTGCTAGTGAAGCAGGATTGTCTCCACAATGCTCCTAGAGCCCCTGAGCCTAAACCTCAGGGATCACAGTGCTTCTGTTAGGTCACAGTTTCTCTAAATAGCATGATATTTGCATAACACGCAGAAGATGCAACAAAGTCAGCCATAATTAAAGCAGCAAGAATTTCTCTTTTAAAAAATCTCTCTTTGTGGGGAGGAGGGAGACTTGGGACAATGGCGATGGGAACGTTGCACTGGTGATAGGTGGTGCTCTTTACATGACTGAAACCCAAACACAATTATGTATGTAATCAAGGTATTAAAATAAAATATTAAAAAAATCTCTCTCTCTTCCCAGGGGCCGGGCCGTGGCGCTGGAGGTAAGGTGTCTGCCTTGCCTGCGCTAGCCTAGGATGGACCGCGGTTCTATCCCCGGTTTCCCATATGGTCCCCCAAGCCAGGAGCGACTTCTGAGCGCATAGCCAGGAGTAACCCCTGAGCATCATTGGGTGTGGCCCAAAAACCAAAAAAAAAAAAAAATCTCTCTTTAAAATCTCTACTTTAGGGGCTGGAGCAGTGGTGCAAGTGGTTAGGGTGTTTGCCTTGCACACGCTAACCTAGTACAGACTGTGGTTCAATTCCCTGACATCCTTTGTGGTTCCCCAAGCAGGAGCAATTTCTGAGCACATAACCAGGAGTAACCCCTGAGCATCACCAGGTGTGTTCCCCACCAACCCCCACCCCAAAAATAAAATCTCTAGTTTAGAAAGACATGTGGAATAACAGGGGGCAGGGGTTAAGGGGATTTAGGTATTTTGGTGGTATTAAAAAAGCCATGGAGTCAACATCATGAAAATCTGAGACCCAAACTTTAACAACTAAACTTATGATAAGATGCTTGTTGTGCCGGGCGGTGGTGCTGGAGGTAAGGTGCCTGCCGTGTCTGTGCTTGCCTAGGACGGACCGCGGTTCAATCCCCTGGTTCCAATATGGTCCCCCAAGCCAGGAGTGACTTCTGAGCACATAGCCAGAAGTAACCCCTGAGTATCACTGGGTGTGGCCCAAAACCAAAAAAAAAAAAAAAAAAGATGCTTGTTGTGATGGCAGGTTGGGGTGGCGGGGGAGGGAGAGAAGTATGGGATGGATTCTGAGTATCCTAGTGGAGGGAGATTGACACTGGTGGTGGGATTGGTGCTGGAACATTGTATGACTGAAACTCAATATGAACAACTTTGTAAATCACAATGATTTTTTTTTTTTTTTTTTGGTTTTTGGGTCACACCCGGCAGTGCTCAGGGGTTACTCCTGGCTCTATGCTCAGAAATTGCTCCTGGCAGGCACGGGGGACCATATGGGGCACCGGGATTCGAACCGATGACCTTTTGCATGAAAGGCAAACGCCTTACCTCCATGCTATCTCCTGGGCCCCCAAATCACAATGATTTAAATAAAAAATAAAATGCTTCTTATTAAGGGCTGAAGAGAAGAGTATAGTAATTAGGGCACTTGTTT
>PVKC010025766.1:0-16261 GCA_004027635.1 Crocidura indochinensis
CATAAACCAAAAAGACCCACAAATTAGACTCACAGAAGACAGATCAACAAGATAGCAACAAAAAATTACAAATATGCTTATCACACATACTTGTGGAAGAATATGGTAAAATATGGGCCTTTGCAGCACTTACAAAAACAAATATATCTGTAGATAAGAGATAGCACAAAGAAAACGGGTATTTGACTTTTAGGGACAGTATATTTAGGAAAGTTAATATAGTTGGCCCTTGAAAACTGTGACTTGATTGTATAGTTCCTTTTATTCAGAACAATCTTTCAGTCCCTGCAGGCTTATAAAAAAAGAACTGTGACATTATCTGTAAAAATGAAAATTTGGGGTAAGATTCAGTTTGGATTTTTATTTGATATTACATTTTTATCAAAAAGTGTGCCAGTACAGAACATATATTTTTATGTCATACAAATCACCCTTTTTATTGATTTTCTTCTTTCCTTTTGAAGCCCAATGTTTCTATCTCATTCCTCATTTTAGATTAGATATACTTATTTTACACTACCCCACATCCCTTCCCATTGATTTTGGATCGCTATTCACATAGATTTTCCATATGAAGGTAATAGAATTTCTTCTTTTCTTTTCCTAGTCTGTTTAACATTAATTTGATTGCTTGTTCATTCTGAAAAGAAGCCAGAGGGATAAGGAAATGTTTCTTCTCTCTGACAGTTGATTTTTGAAAAGTCAAAAATTATACACAGATTATTAATTACATGCTTGGATATGGGGTTAACTTTCTTGAGTCACTGCTTTGTTGATGGCCAGTTGTGTCTAGGGAAGCTCATGGACAGGAAGGATTATTTGAGATTTGTGTGTAGATATTGTATGTGTGTAGATATTACCTCTTATGTTTTCTGAGCTAATAAGATTTTTGCTACTAGGATATTCGTATCCTATCAGAGAAATTTTTTTCCCCTGCAGTTTCACAATTGTCTTCATCATCAAAGACATTTTAAGTCCAAGTGGCAAGTTCTGTTATGCTTCAAAATTTAAATTTACTATTTTAAATGATATAAACTCTTTGATCTCTTTTTCCTCTGGGTCATTATTTGTATAAAGTAATGCAAACAATTTTAATAGACCTTGATATTAATACAAATGGTTTATTGTCTTGAGGAGCTTTTTTGTGGACTCTTTAGAGTTTCCAATGTATATCATCATGTTATCTCAAAGATTCTATCCCATTTGAAATAGTGTCAAAAACCATCAAATATCTAGGAATCAACATAACATAAAAGGTGAGAGATGTATAGTATGAAAACTTCAAAAATACTTAAGAGGACACAGTGATTAGGGCATTTGCCTTGCACGTCGATTACCTGGATTCATCCCAGGCATACCATATAGTCCCCAAAGTTTGCTATGAGTGATTTCTGAGTGCAGAGCCAGGAGCAACCCCTGAGCACCACCATGTTTTCCCCCCAAACAAAAATCAAACAAACAAAAACATTTACGAGATTGAAGGAAAGACCTAAGAAAGTGGAAAAACATTCCATGCTCAAGGATGGAAAAGAATCAATGTTATCAAAATGACCCTCTGAGCAAAACTACTACATAGATTCAATGCAATTCCTATTTAAGTTTAGACCACATTTTTCAAATACTTAAAATATTTGTAAAGTTTGTATGGACCCTTAAAAGATCCATGATTGCCAAAACCATACTGAAAAAGAAAATCAAAAAACTGGAGGGCATCTCATTACTTAACTTGAAGCTATACTACAAAGCCATAATGATCAAAACAGCATAGTGCATATGTAAAGTTTCAAACAAATGGGCCAGAATAAAATAGTAAGTGACAAACCTCCAACTCTGTTGCTAATTTTTGACAAAGGAGCCTAGAATATAAAATGGAATAAAGACAGCCTCTTCAACAAATGATATTGGGACAATTAGATAACCACATGTGAGAAATTAAAGCTGGATCTATATTTCACACCTTACACAAAAGTCAATTTAAACTGGACCAAAGATCTTGATGAGACATGAATCCATAAACTACATTGAGGAAAAAAGGCAGAAAAAAAGCAGAACTCCAAAATCTAGACTTGAAATAAGTCTTCAATGATAGGATTCCAACAGCAAGGGCTATAGAATCAAATCTGAATAAATGGGACTAGGTCAAACTAAAAAAGTTTCTTTATGGCAAAGGAAACATGGGCTAAAACTAAGATAGCCATGTGGCAAAATATATTTGTACTCAACATATCTGATAAAGCAGGGATCCTCAAACTTTTTAAACAGGGGGCCAGTTCACTGTCTCTCAGATTGTTGGCGGTCAGACTATAGTAAAAACAAAAACGGCGAACAAATTCCTTTGCACACTGCATATATCTTATTTTGAAGTGAAGAAACAAAATGGGAACAAATACAGTATGTGGCCCGCGGGCCGTAGTTTGAGGACCACTGATAAAGGGTTGATACCTAGGATATAGAAAGTACTCACAAAGGTTAATAACACAAAACCTAAATCCCCATTAAAAATGGAAAGAGAAAATGAACTTCTTTGAGGAAGATGAGCAAGAGGCACATGAAAAATTGCTCTTCATCACTTACCATCAGGGAAATCCAAATCAATGGATCAATAAGATACCACCTTATACAAGTGAGGATGGCACAAATCAAAATTATTGGGAACAATTAGTGTTGGCAGGGATGTTATAAAAAAGAAACTCCCATCCACTTCTGGTGGAAATGTTATCTTGTCCAACTTCTATGGAAAACAGTAGAGGGTTCTCTATATTCTCAGAATCCAAGTGTCGTATGACTAGCAATCCCACGAAACAGCATTCATCCAAAAATATGTAAGCACACTGCTAACTGCTATCAATCACAACATTCAGTTCAATAGCTAAGAGTTGGAATTAACTTAGATGTCCAACAACAGAATAGTGGGTTGTGAAGATGTGGTAAATATATACAATGGAATACTACCTAGCTGTAAGGAATAATGCAATCATGCAATTCTGAAAGATATTGTTTAATGAAGTAAGCCAGAAGAAGGATATATACAGGATGATATTGCTTGCATATCATATTTATTTATTTATTTACAGTATTCATAGCATGAAGAAATACAATTGTTTAAATGGAGGTTGTCAAGAATGCTTTTAACCCCAGCGTATAGAGAGAAGGAAAGAAATTGAGTGGAGGAGGAGAAAGACACACATAGAATAACATGGGACAGTGGCTATGGGGTCCTGTGTTCTGTTAAGAAAGGACATAACTAAATATCCAAGCCAGAATCAACAAAAATAAATCATGAAACCTAAACTTTTACAACCCAAATTTAAAATGGGCCTGCTATGATGGCTGCCTGGATTAGTGGATGGTGGCATGGAATGGATTCTGGGAACAATGGTGGAGGGATTAACATTAATGATGGGATTGGTCCTGATTTATTCTATGTCCAAAAACCCAACTGCAAATTACTTTGTAAATTACAATGGTTTATTTATTTAGCACTGGAAACCTAGGTTTTCTATTTAAGCTGAGAGGTATGAGGTATTTTGCTTTAAACTGTACTTGAAAACAACTGTAATCATGAGATTGACAAACTGCATACTGAGATAAGAAAACAATAATAATAGTAAGCAAAAATATGTGGCGTTGGAGTAAAATTAGACTTTCAGACCAATGGATAAATTGAGAGACCAAACATTAGCTTTCAGATGGACAATTAATTCACCACAAACTAACTCGGATATTTAAATATGTAAAGGATATTTTTTAATTTTAACTTTTGCACTTCAAATAGTTATGTTCAGGGTTTACTCCTGGATCTATGCATAGAGATCACTCCGTGCATTGCTTCTGGGGATCATGAATAATAATAGGGATCAAATTAGGGTTAGCTGCATATAAATTAAGTTCCATAGCCTCTGTCCCTATGTTTATTTATTTATTTATTTATTAGTTTTGGGGTCACACCCAGCGCTCAGGGGTTACTCATGGCTCTATGCTCAGAAATCACTCCTGGCAGGCCCTGGGGACCATACGGACGCTGGGATTCAAACCACAGACCTTCTGCATGAAAGGCAAACACCTTACTTCCATTCTACCTCTCCAACCCACGCTTATTTTTTATTTATTTATTTATTTAAAATAATAATTTTTTAATTAAGTACCATGTTTAAAAACGTGTTTGTTATTGGGTTTCAGCCATAAAATGCATACACACCCTTCACCAGTGCAACTTCCCCACCACCAATGTTCCCCTTTTCTCTCCTGCCCCATCACCTGCCTGTATTCAAGAAGAATCACAATGGTTTAACTAAAAAAAAAAAAAAAAAATTAAGTCTAAACGTGAATTGTGTAACCTTTTATTCTTAGTTCATTTTTTCTTAAGTTGTGTTTTATTTTCAAACAGTATTAAAGGAGAATGGGCACCATTATATAGATATTGGACATTAATATACAATTGTAATAGGAATAATAAATTTTATAAACTATAATGATTAATTTTATAGCCCAATTAAAATTTAATGGTTCATTTTTTTAAAAAGAAACCTTGGAAGTGTACACTATTCTTGGGACCTGAGTATTATACTTGGCAGACAAGTGTTGCTCCTAGTGCTTTTGGGGCTGGCCTTTAGTCTGCTATTTTGTACTTATGACTATTATAACTATAGTTCATTTCATAAACACTTAATATACTAAACTAACAATTTGGGGGTCACTTTGTACTTAATTTGTAACCACCAAAATTCAATTCCACAATTTCTGGGCATGAAATAAATGTTTAGAAACTCCAAGAAAAACTGACTTACTGCATCTTGGAATCTGCTTTAAATTTGCATGATTTATATAGAGGATGGAGCTCATAAACTAGGAAGTTATCTGTTTCAACACTATTACATAAAACACTTGATCTAGAGGCTTTCAAAAAAAAGTTGAATTTGTGGCTCCATACTGAATGTCAGATATTAACAAAAAAACAATTTTCTGCAAAATTTTAGAAGACATTCCACATTGAATGTGAATTATGTTAAATAAAGGTCAATGGAGACTCTAGAATAAGTTGAAACAATTATCACCCCATGATTTCATCAAATTCACATAACTCCTAAGGAATCCTTTTGAATCTTCAATGAAATCAGAATTTTGTGGTGAGATGTATGACCTAGACTGAGGGAAAAGGAGGCGTTTCCCATTAACAAAATCTTATTTGTTAGAAAAACAGATCTCTAAATATACCCTGCAAAATATTAGAGGCATCCTTTTGACTTAAATTTCTATATTATTTTCTCTCATATAAATACTATGTTTCTAGCAAGTACCAAATCTTTACACTTTTCTTTTTGTTGTTGAATTTTTTTGGCTTTGTTTTGTTCTGGATTTTGGCTACACCCAGATTTTCTCTGGACTTCCTCTTCCCTCTGCACTTGGGAATCATTTCTGTTGGTTTTGGGAAAACATTTGGGGTGCCATCGATTGAACCAGAGTCAGGTATATGCAAGACCAGCGCCCTATCTATTGTATTATTGCTCAGGTCCCTTTCTATTCAATTTTCATGTGCCAAAAATTTGAACTCAGAACCTCATATGAACAAGATATGTGTTTGACTATTGAGTCACATCCCTGTATTAAGAGTTTTGCTGGGGCCGGAGAGATAGCATGGAGGTAAAGCATTTGCCTTGCATGCAGAAGGTTGGTGGTTCGAATCTCGGCATCCCATATGGTCCCCCAAGCCTGCCAAGAGTGATTCTGAGCATAGGGTCAGAAGTAACCTCTGAGTGGAAAAATAGGAATTCGTAAATAGATCAAATAAATAATAAAAATTGTACTGGAAATAATCAAAACTAGAATCAGTAAAACAGTAGAGAAAAATAAACAAGCTTATTATTTGGAAAGATCAATACAACTTAAAAAACCGTTGGCCACATTAATCAAGAAAATATATAGATAACAATATCAGAAATTAAGCTTCCCGGGGCAAGAGAGATAGCATGGAGGTAGGGAATTTGCCTTGCATGCAGAAGGACAGTGGTTCCAATCCTTGCATCCCATAAGGTCCCCCCAAGCCTGCCAGGAGTGAGTTCTGAGCATAGAGCCAGGAGGAACCCCTGAGCACTGCCGGGTGTGACCCAAAAACAAAAAAAAAAAAAAGAAAAGAAAAGAAATTAAGCTCCCCTAGACATTAAATGAGCAATAAAGCTGTATGATGAAGAACCATGACAAAACATTTGATAACTTAGATGAAACTGAATAATCCCTAAAAGATATAGATTGTCTCAGCTCACTCAAGGAGAAATAAATCATCTAAACAGGCTTATTAAAATAAAGTTTGTAATTAATAATTTTCAATAAAATTAAGCACCAAATCCAGATGGCCTCAAAGGTAAATTCTATTAATCATGTAAACCTATTTTCCACAATTCTTTTAGAAAATAGAATTTTTACATTTCTAAATAATTCTATGAGGTCAACATTACTAGAGATTAAAACTAACTATAGGCATTACTAGAAAAGAAAATGGAATATCAATATTATTCATGAAAATAGATACAAAATTCCTTAAGAAATTGATAGCAAATAAAATGAAGCAGTTATACAAATTGTACTGCATTAAACTGAGAAGCTTTTGCAATTCAAAGGAAACAGTGACTGAACTTGACCGAACTACAAAGACTACCCATGAAAGAGGATGAACTAGTCACCCAGTACCATCAGATAAATAATTAGTTTATAATATATACAAGGAATTGAACAATAGCACAGGATGAATATCTTGCATGGGGCAGACCCGAAACCGACTAGGTTCGATCCTCAGCATCCCACATGGTTCCCGTGCCAGGAGTGATTTCTGAGTGCAGAGCCAGGAGTAACTCCTGAGGGCCACATTCAGTGGTCCTAAAGCAAAATAAAAAATACTAATAGAATTTATCAAGGAAAAAAATCTAACCCCATCCAAAAGCTGAGAGAAGAAATTAAGTCATTTCTTCAAAGAAATACAGATGGCCAAAAAGCACATAAAGAAATGCTTCATATAAATAATCAGGGAGATACAAGTCAAAACAGCAAATAGCTATCATCTCCAATATAGAGAGTGGCACACTATACTAAGAACAAGAATTACCGGTGCTGGTGCAGATGCAAGGAGAAAGGGACTCTCATTTACTGCTGGTGGGAATATAAACTGGTCCAGCCTATTTGAAAAACAATATAAATTTTCCTAAAAAAATACAATGAGTAGAAATTGAACTTTCATATGATCCCACAATACCAGTACAGGGATATGCATTGGAGAATATGCACCATACAGAAAGGCCCTTTGCATTCCTATGTTCATTATAACAATATTTATAATAGCAAAACTCTAGAAACAATTCAATAGCCCAAGAATATGTGAGTGGATAAAGAACCAGTGGTACATCTACAAAATGGAATATTATGCAGCTTTTAGGAAAATTGAAGTCATGTAATTTGCTTATCCGTGGATGGATCTGAAGAGTATGTTGAGTGAGATGAGTCAGAGGGAGGGAGAAAAACATTTGTGGGATATAAGAAAAAATAAGATAGTTTGATAATAATATTCAGAGACAATACATATATGAGGGATAGGAGGACCAGTTCATGGAAGGAAGCTTGCCATAAAGAGCAGTGAATGAAGTTATGGTAGAGGAGGGACCACTATGACAATGATAGTTAGAACTGATCACTCTGGACAAGAACTGGGTCCCGAAAGGGGACAAAGTGTTATGCATGGCATGATATATCTTCAGTAATAATAGTGCAAAACACAGTGTCAAAAAGGAGAGTGAGAGAGAGAGAGAGAGAGAGAGAGAGAGAGAGAGAGAGAGAGAGAGATCTCAGAGGCAGGTGGGGGTTGGAGTAAGGAAACAGGGACATTGGTGGCAGAAAAAGCACACTGGTGAAGGGTAGTGTATATTCTATGCCAGAAACTCAATCATGAAAAATTTTGCAAGCACTGTGCTTAGATAAAGTAATTATAAAAAAATAAAATAAAATGAAGCCATTTTAAAGGGAGTTATATCATGATGAATGAGATTTATTCCCATTATGCAAGATTGTTTCAACATTTATAATTTAGTTACAAGAAAATCAGCACAATCAATCACGACAATAAGCTAAGAAGAAAAAGAACATCAGTACATAAAAGAAAAAATATTTTGAAAATGTTATATTCAGTAGGAAATTAATATAAAAATGTTCCATACCAAAAAAAAATGTTCCATACCATGAATCCCTTTATTAATATTTTCAAAATACTAAAATTATAGAATTAAAAACAGAAGTGTCTTTAGTGAATAAAGGTAAGAATTTTTTTGTTATGACTGGTAGGGTTACATAATCTGTTATTGTGATAAAATTAGTCAAACCGAAGGCTCAGGTTAAAATTATATTGTCTTCCTGTTTTTTTACTATTATGAATAAATTAGATCTAGTATCCAGGGTACTTCCAGAATCTATAATAATAATTGAAAATATTAAGTCATAAAATATAAAGACAACGATTAGACTTTGGTACTTGTTCAAAGTTCCAAGACAAAAAAAATATAAAAGATATAAACCTGAACTGAGGTAAGTGACGCAACTAAATACAAATAGAAAAGGTCTAATTCATAGGCAAGAAGGATATTTAAGTATGAAACCAAAAGCAGGAGGAACAGAAAAAATACTAAGAGACACAATTTAAGAAAAAAAATTTAAGTCTAAAATAAAATTATATTAAAATTCCATTTTTCAAATCTGAATTCAGAGTGACCAGTGTAAAATCATATTATAATTACATGAAGTTGGAGCAGAGAAGGAAGAACTACTATAACAATGATAATTAGAAATGATCAGTCTGGACAAGAACGGTGTGCTGAATGATGATAAAGTGATATGCATGATACCCCTTCACTAATAATACTGCAAACTACACTCTAATAGAAAAAAAAGAAAGAGAAGTAGAGAAAGAGAAGAAAATTGTTGACACTAGAGACAGGTAGAGGAGAGGGTAAGGGGCTGTCTGGGAGGGAAAATGGGGACTTTGATGACAAGAAATGTATACTGATGAAGGGTGGTGGACATAGTATGACAAAATTATAAACAACTTTGTAACTGTGACAAAGACCCAATTGTATTATGAACAACATTTTAACCACAGTGTTTAAATAAAGTAATTTAAAAACTTGATAGCATAACTAGATGAGTAAAAGTGGTTGGTATATAAATAAATCTAAATAAGTCACATCATTAATCATCAGGAAGATGCAAATCAAAATAAAATGAGTCATCATATTATACCACACAGATTGATACTTATCAAAAAGAACAAGAACCTCCAATGCTGTTGCAGATGCAAGGAGAAATGACCTAACATTAACTGCTACTGAGAATGTAAATTGTTCCAGCCCTTTTGTAAAACTTTGTGAATATTCTCAAAAAACTAGAAATTGAGTTTCTTTAAGATCCAGCAACACCACTCCCAGAGACCAAAAACAATACAGAATAGGCATCCACACTTCTATGTTCAGTGAAGCATTATTCACAATAGCCGGAATCTAGAAACAACCCAAGTGCCTGACAACAGATGTTTCTTTATCCAAAGAAACAATGGCACACTACACGATGTAATACTATGCAATTATTGGGGAAAAGACAGTAATGTATTTTGTTTATACACAGATAGTCATGGAGAGTATCATGCTGAGTGAAATGAGTCAGATGGAGAGAAAGGGACATAGAACAATCACAATCATCTGTGGTTTATTACAAAATAAAAAACATAGTATGACAATGATATTCAAGGACAATAAATTTGATGGGGTAAGGTGAAGTTAAGGCAGAGAAAGGACCACTATGATATTAATAGTTGAAAATAATAACTATGGACAGGAACTGGGAATTGAAAGGAAGTAAAGTTAATGATATCCCTCTTTAACAGTATTGCAAACTATGCTGTCTAAAAGGATAAAAGGGGGGGAGAAGAAGAATGAGGAGAAGAAAAAGAAGAAAGAAGTAGGAGGAGGAGGTGGAGAAGAAGGAAAAGAAAAAGAAGAAGAAGAGGAGGAGGAGGAGGAGGAGAAGGTGAATAAGGAGGAGGAGGTGGAGGTGGAGAAAAGGGGGAAGAAGAAGGAGGAGGTGGATAAGGACGAGAAGGAGGAGGAAGAAAGAGGAGAAGGAGAAAGAAGAGGAGAAAGAGGAAGAGAAGGAGAAGATCTGCCATAGAGGTCTGCCAACTGGGGTAACTGAGTAAATTGGTGGCAGGAAATGCACTGGTGAAAAGATTGGTGTTGTAACAGTGTGTGACTGACTCAACTGTTAACAACTCTGATTCTTAGCTCATGATTATTTAATAAAAATAAAAAAATTAATAGAGAGAAATATTTGATTAAATTACATTATAAACATCTAAAAAGTCAACTACAGTATGGAGGAATTATACTTCCATACTATTACATAGTATGAAATTATACCTCCATAGATGATAAAGTTCTTCATGGACAATAGTTGTATAATTCCTCTCTGATTTGAATTCCTATATTTGTGTGATAATGGATATGTTGGTACCTAGGTCCTTTGACATGATCCTAGTATCTAAAATTTTTTTATATTGATATAATATGTTCCCACTTCAGAATATATATCTCCCAGTCAGATTCTTTGGAATCATCAGTCTTTGAAAACCCTGGTTCCTTTGGGTTGACAGTTTTATGTTATCACAATCTAGGTTCTGATTCGGGACATATTATTTTGCAAATATAATTAGAATTTTATAATAAAAGTATCATGAGTTCATAAAAGTACAATCAATTCAGAAGAATATAACTCTTTGTAATCTCTTTTTATATTGTATATCCTTTCTCCCACATGATGTACCCTGCCCAAATTTGTTAAAAATGATAGTGAGTCTTGTCTTAAAGGGAAAATGACAGTAAGTATGAAAATTAAATTAATACACATTGAATTGGGACAGAATGACATTCAACTTTATAAATAATTTCTGAAGATTCAATGCACTGAGCTATAAAAATGTCTTTATTATATTTGATATGAGCATATCAGTGTGACAATTAAAAACAATTAAAAACTAAATACCTGCTTGAGAATAATTAGACAGGACAAGTAGTTTTCTAGCAAACAAGTAACCTTAGGTTAATTTTGAACTTTTTGATGTGTTAGAACACAACATCTATTACGTTAGTCCAGTGATTTCAAGTTCCACATATAATATAGCAAATTAAAACTACACAAATGTGCTCAACAATGTGAGTTTTCAATTTCAAGCTACTGGAATGTATGGCTAAAATGACAAAAATCTGTGGCATACACATTTTGTCACATTTGAAAGCCAAAATTAAGAATGACAGTACATAATAGACATGTTTTCATGATTGCAAACAGATATTACATAATTTATTTTTGCTTTGTTTGAAAGTCTCTAGGCACAATAAGGATACTAACCATGGAAGGATAATCCTGCAAAAGTAAGAACTGATCTAATCAAAATGTTCTCAAAGCAAACTTATTTTGTAAACAAAACTTGAATTTCTTTTAGTTACTTGACACATAGCTCTATCTTTTATGTTCTTTCCTATGAAATGTTCCTGAATCCGAGGGGTGAGTGTATTGCTTATTTTGGGTCAGACTGAATGAGGCACTAATGAAGTTTTAGTGCACAGCTAGTAAAATATCAAACCTGATGCTTCTACTGTTAAAGACTCAGAAAGCAGAGGAAACATGAAACTACCAAATTACTGTCTCTTCTTTTTTTCATAAATATCCTCAGTAAAGCAAAGAAAGTTTCATAAATTTTTGTGAGCCTTGAAAATTTATGTTAGAAAGTTTGAAAAAATAATATCCACAGTGACTATGGGTAAAGTTAGAATGTTAGAAAAGTAATACATAAAGTGAGAAAGAGTTACTTTCTATGAGTGCTGATGAAGAGATGGATTATCATGCATATTCCATTTCAGATGTCAAATATTAGGACTAAACTTACAAATCGAGTGTAGTGAAGATTAGTCAACTGACTCATATTGTTCACCTGTGTTATTAAACTTGAGCTCTGTAGCTGTCATTTGAAGTAACTCATCATTGAGCAATATGATATAACATTAGTTGTTTTTTACTACTTTTAAAGCAATTAAAAAAGTTTCATCCTACCTCTTACCCCTACCCCACCTCCACTCTTAAGTAATTAGAAGGAAAACTAAAAATAATGGCACCAGGTAGAGATGTCTATTCGATTAATACTGAAGTTATTTCCACAGCTCCTGTTAAATAATAAACATTACAAAAACTCAAGAAAGTGCGGTGGAGAAATGAGGAACTCAGGAGGAGGTAATAAGAAATTGATGGGAGCAGAAGATTTCTAGTTAGAAGCATGGATAAAACTCTGTTGATAGCATTCTTAGTATATGAATAGTGTGCTCTTGCATAAATTCTGGCAAGAGATAATTGAATAAAACGTTGGAGGCTCTAATGTGCCCTATATTCTAGTATTCTCTCTTCTTCTTGAATCTAATTCTGTCTTGTAATCTGCTTTACAAGAATGTGACCAAATTGGCCAGTCCTTGTCTGTCTCAAGCTACTACTTTAATGCCTTGATAGAGGCCAGTAGCCAACAAATCACACTTTACGAAACAAGTTGATTTTGGAGGAGTTCTAGCAGAGCATGGAGAAAGACCATATGTAAAAGGATTAAGATGGAAGCTGACTGAGAGCCCTAAACATGATGGGGATGCTTGAGTTTCATCAGAGGAGTTTCTTAGCGAGAAGAGTGGGGAGTCGAGTCGAAAACACAGAGAGCATAAAAATTAAGACATTAATCTGTGCAAACAGCACAGAAGCTGCTTCTTATCATTTCTGCAGATCCTTTCCATGAAAATTGGCTTGCTCTTATACAAGTGGAAACTTACCAGGAGGAATTCCCTGCAGCAAATGCCAAGAAAGCCCTGCACACTTGGGAATAAAGTTACAGAAACAGTCTTGGGAACCCCCACTCCCCAGTTCCACCTCCCATACACAGGCTTGAAGTCAGAGAAAACAAGCTCAAATTTGCCAGAGATGAGTCACAGGCACTGATTTCTGCTCTTTTCATGACAATGTGGGTGGCAGGAGACTGTGTACCCATCACAAATATGTCATTTCAAATACACCTCCAGCTGACAAACTATTACCAGACACATGCTAATGGTGGTCTCGGGAGAGACAAAAACAGCCCTTGGGGTTTCTCTAGCTAAAACATATGCAATCAGAAAATTGGCAGCAAGAGAGATAGGAAATCTCTTCGGGGAGTTTCACACTAAATGTCATCAAAAAAGGGACTTTAGAACCCCAAGCTCTTGATGAGAGAATACGAATTTGGTCACAGGCAGTGCCATTGTACTTTAGCACTAGATAAGACAAATGTCCTTCAATGCATCTGCACTTCTGACCACTGGTATCTAACTGGTATCTAAGAGGAAGATGTTCCCTTTAATATAAACCCCCTCCACTGGCCCATTTGCTAATCCTGATAGTACAAACAATTAAGCCTGTTTAAGAGGAAGGCCTCTGTTCAGCCCAGCTGCCCCTCATTAGCCCACCAAGATATTCGGAGCTTAATAGAAATTACTTCATTTTGTGATTCTGATCTCTAAGAATGCAAACAAGGTTTTTTTTTTTTTTTTTATTGACAAAGCATAAAAGCTGGGAGAGAAAAATGGGCCCCACAGAAATAAAGATAATTGAGAAATTTTAACCTATCTGTGGGAGTTAAAATCATAGCATTTGTTGGGGTCAGAGAGGGTCAGTTATAGCATTTGCTTTGTACATGAACCTGGGCTTGAACCCTAGCATCCCATATAGACTCCTGAGACTACAAGGAATAATTCTTGACCACAGAGCCAGGAGTAACCTCTGAGATCCGTTGGGTGTGGGCCTAATCTCCCAACCCAAAAATCAGTATTTGCTCATTCAACTACTCTTTTTAAGTTTTTGGCTTTATTAAAGTACTGAATTTATTTCACTGAGGTTTTTTCCCCATTTACTGGTTCATACACTGGAGTTCTGAGGGCTTTCTGCTGACTCTATTCATAGATAACTCCTGGTGGGGCACATGGGACCCAGTGATCCTTGGTGATTGGACTTTGATCAAGCTTTTGCACAACAACTATCTTACCCATTGTGCTATCTCTCTGTTTCCAGTTGTTTTCCCCTGTATTTTTGTTTGTTTGTTTGTTTGTTTCATTGATTTTTAAAAATTCTTGATCTGGACAGGTTTTTTAAAATTTTATTTTTTTTTTGTTTATTTGGGGGGGGGGGTCACGCCCAGAAGTGTTCAGTGGTTACTCATAGCTCTGTGCTCAGAAATTGCCCCTGGCAGGCTCAGGGGATCATTTAGGATGCAGGGAATCGAACCCAGGTCTGTCCTGGGTCGGCCGCGTGTAAATCAAATGCCTTACTGCTGTGCTATCTCTCTGGTCTGCGATAGGGACATTTTTATCATAGTGTTAATGATATCCTAATGTTTATCCTAATGTTAATAATTCTTGTTAATTTTTTCCTGATTTCTGTGCTAGAGTCTTTTCTTCATTTCTTAATTATCAAAATAATTGTCATAGCTATCTTTACCAGCATCTTCTTGGACAATAAATTTTGCTGTTTTCACAAAAAAATTGCTACCGATCTGAGGGTCAGAATACTTACTAGATATATTTGACTTTCATGTGGGCCTTCTCTTTTCTAGCTCTGCACCTTACTCTGCAATTCCTAAGTGCTGTCTGCCAACAGACACAGATCCTGAACCATACTTTAACAGTAAAACCATAGGATAGTTCTGTTTTAAAGGCCCTAACAAAAACTATCGAATGTGCAGAAATTTTCTAAGTTGACAATGCCAATTAGAAGACTGTCCTCTTAAATTATTCCCTCTACTTCAATAATGTCCAATGAATTATTTGCACCAGTCTCTAAACTGGCCATTATTTGTTTTTTTTGGGGGGGGGTTACTCCCAGCAGTGCTCAGGGGTTATTCCTGTCTCTACACTCAGAAATTGCCCCTGGCAGGCTCAGGGGACCACATGGGATGCCGAGATTCGAACCACCATCCTTCTACATGCAAGTTAAATGTCCTACCTCCATGCTATCTCTCTGGCCCCTAAACTGGCCATTCTTAAAGTTAACTGGTGCTTATTTTCATAATTATCCACTTTAAAGCAATCATCTTTGTAGTTCTTTAGTTCAAAAAGGAAAAGATAGTTCTGTGGCTTCAGGGAGCTGTGTCTGTTCATCTTCTATCAGGTGGTGATTTCATGTAGGTGGGTGAGAAAGCAGATCCAGATGAATGATCACTGCAATTGGTGAAAGAACTACAGAGGGATGTTTCAGTGCATGTTCTGTAGATACAATTATATTTAGGAAACTTGCAAGTTCACAGACAAAGACAAAAATAATTAAACTTCAATCTATTCTTCTTGTTGTTTTTGAGTCACAATCAGTAGTACTGAGGTGGAACTCCTGGCTCTGCACTCAGAAATCACTCCTGGCAGACTCAGGGGACCAAATGGGATGTTGGCAATCAAAGCCGGGTAAGCCGCATTAAAGGCAAATGCCCTACTAGCTGTACTATCACTCCAACTCCAATATTAATTTATTTCAGGGGAAAGAAAGGGTGACTTTACCAGCCTTTTAATTTGGAGAGGATTTTTAAAAAGTCTAAAATTTGGCAAAGATTAATCTGTTCTTGGTCTTAGCTAGCATTATAGCATCTTATTGTTATATCTTATTACTTCAGAACTTTGAAATAAAAATAGACATCAATGAATGGAATAACCAAAGTAGACAGTACAGTCTCAAAGAAGTGATATAAAATCTGCATAGACCAGAGCTCTGGAATCAAAGTCCTGTGGGGGAAAACTGCTGCAGAGTTGGGGTAGAGGGCAGTAAAGGTAAGCATCAAATTGTTTTCTTTTTTATTTTTATTTTATTTTTTTATTTTTTTGGTTTTTGGGTCACACCCGGCAGTGCTCAGGGGTTACTCCTGGCTCCATGCTCAGAAATTGCTCCTGGCAGGCGAGGGGGACCACATGGGGCACCGGGATTCGAACCGATGGCCTTTTGCATGAAAGGTAAACGCCCTACCCCCAGTAAGCATCAAATTGTAAGCTGTCAGAATGTTCTATTGGGTTTTAACTTTATTGTGTTTTAGGGAGTTGTTTTACCAACCAAACCAATAGCATGCTCCCCAAATCGTGGTATGCCAGAAACATGTCTAATGTATTTAGACATGATTTTGAAAGTTTCTACC
>PVKC010025767.1:0-16329 GCA_004027635.1 Crocidura indochinensis
GCTAGGTGGGTTCCACAGAAGGTGAAATAGCCCCCAAATTAAAATCTAAATCTTCCTTCCTTCCATCCTTTATTTTCCCCTACTGCACCTAAAATGAATATTTCATGCCTAGACTATTGCAGGGAAGCTCCATTCAAATAAGGAGAGTTTGACCTGTAAGTATATTTTTTTGAAACTTCTTTTCTTAATAAATGCTTTGAAGCTGCCAACTTCAAGATCCAGCAGCCTCCTTTGAACATATTTCTGAATCTTTGTTGCATTGTGTTAAAAAAAAAAAAAGTCTATTTTAAAGACGGAGAGAATGGTAGTATTACATGAGCTTTGGCTCTATCTGAATTCTCTCGCATAGCTATTTTTGAAGCATTCTTTATTGTCCTGACATTACTACTGCTTTTGGCTTCTAGATTTCTTAGAAGTATTCAAAACCAAAGTGACTACAGTAATTCTGTCTTGTCACGAATGCCCTTTCATCACATCTAAATTTTTCTGCGCAGTTTTGTGCTATGCTCAGGAAAAGGTTTCCAAAACACTGCTATTCTGCCCATGCCTAACCCTGTCAGTATCTGCTGCCCTCTTTCTATTGCTCCCACAGATTCCACCACTAACTCCTCCAAGTGAGATGCTCATTCTGTGCAGAGCTTCGGGTTCAACAAAATAAACCCACAAATGGTATCTCTTAGGATATCCAATCACTGACAAGATTATAGCAGATGTAACTAACTCAGTAGCTAACTGCACTTGTCTTGCAGGTGGGAGGCCCTAAATTTGATTCTGAGAGGGGTGGGGGGATGATGGTGATGTCATTAGAGACTGTTAGAACTTGTCACTGTGAAATTACAAATAAACTAAAAGTCTGTGGTGGAACTCAAAAGTTTACTTCCTGAGTAAATAGGTTAATACACTAAATTAGAATTACGGTAAATCAAATGAGTACTCAAGAAATGTTATCCAGTTTTTACTTTATTTTAGTCCTTGATTTATAATATTGTTTTTTTTGTTTTGGTTTGGTTTGGTTTTGGGGTCACACATGGCAGCACTCAGGGGTTACCTTGGCTCTATGCTCAGAAATCACTGCTGGAAGGCTCCCGGGACCATATGGAATGTCGGGATTCGAACCACTGTCCTTCTGAGTCTAAGGCAAATGCCTCACCTCTGTGCTATCTCTCTGGCCCCAATTTATAATTGTTAACAACAGGGTTTCATGCATAAAATATTCCATTACCACACTCTCCACCAGATTGTCAGCTCACCTCAACCATTGCTCCAGAATCTACCACTGCCCTTCACCATATTCCCTTCCCCTGGAACCCCTACTGTGAAGTGCTTCCTACTAAAAACCAGTTCTCAGTTTCTGTTGTCTTTGGATATATGTTGCTTCCCCTCTATGCCTTTATATTTCACATAAAAGGGAGATCATTCTGTGTCTCAACCTCTCCTGCTAACATCACTCAATATGTTACTATCCTGTTCCATCCATGTAGCAACAGATAACATTTCATCTTTCATCATCGTCCAGCAATATTCTTTTATAAATAGGTACCCTCATTTCTTTATCTGATTACCATTCTTAGAGATAGGTGGGTTGGTTTCAGATTTGGGCTATTGTGAATAGAACATAGGAGCGCAAATTTCCTTTCTATCTAGAATTTTTGAATCCTTGGGACAATTTCCAGTACGTGGAGTTGCTGGTTCTTATGGAAGACCAATTCCTAGTTTTTGGAGAAGTGTCCAATTTCTCTTCCAAACTTAATAGTATTATTGGCAACTCTAATTTCACATTGACTTTTGTCTCACTCTGTCATCATTCCTTAAGGAGATAATCCTTAGTGCATTTTCTTTGAGACTTGGCAAGAGATAAAATCGAGGGGGCAGCTCTAGGGTCTTGTATCACACAGACTGCAATGACTAGCCAGTCCAGTTAGCAGATTCAAGCAAGATCCTAATGCAGAATCTTTTAGGTAGATCTTCACAAATTATGGACAGATTCTTTTTTCCTTTTTTTGAATTCTTGAGATATTTTAAGAAAACGTGCATTGGAACTGTCAAGTGTAGGCCTCAATATTGGGAACAATGCCTTGCTCTTAAAAATTCTAATTCTAAATTGCTTTGGGCAAAGTGATTGCAATGGAGCCGCCCCCTAGTTCCACGTTGTCTGAATCTCTCATTCCTTAAAAGCGGTGCCTGAGAAATGAGTTAAGGAGAGAGCATGGCTGAGCCTGAGTGGCTCGATAAGGCAATCTCAGTGTACTATCTGGTGTTCAGCTTTGCCTGGCTGGGATTAGAGCTGCGAGGGCGACAGAATTGGGCCTTATCTTACTTCGGGGCGGCTCCAGGCTCCAGGTGGATAGCCACATGCATAAACCACAGATTTGTGGAGCAGAGCTCTGAGGTGTCCTCTTGCCCAAATCCCAGCGAGGCTGTGCAAAACAGGGCGCCTCTGAACCAAATAATCACAGAAGCCCCTGAATAATGCATGAGCACAGGACCTTCCCTGGCACATTTGCAAGTATAGCCGGGAAGATAGCATAAAAAAAAAAAAATCGAGTCTCTGGAACAGGCACTGCCTGAAATTTATTCTTGTAGCAGTCACTTGGGGGTGTGGGGGGGGGAGGCAAGGCAAGTAAATATAGCAGCCACCCCCAAATCCTGGCATTTGAGTGAGTCAGAGGCTCATAATTTTCATGTCAATATCAAGCAGGACAAGATGGAAAATATTGGCTACTCAAGTGAGGAATGAATTGGTGGTCACTGAGAATCCTTAAAGCACCCCAGTTCATGCCTTTGCTGGGTCAAGTTTGCCTCCTATGTGGCTTCCGGAATGCAAGTTGCCTGACACTTAGATGTTGCAGCAAGCTCTGTCTCAGAGGACAGGCAGGGAATATAATTGGGTGAGGGACTTTCTTCTTCCTCCTGCAGTTGCCACCTCAAACCTAGTGGCCTTACTGAGCACTGTGAGTCTTGTCTCCAAATCCTTAATGTCTAATGGAATTCTCCAGGTGCTCATTAAGAACTTAAAAAAATCGAGCTTTTCGGAGAAGAGTGCCCTGGCTTGTCTTTCCAAGGGACCTTATTCCCTGATGTCTGATGATAACAACTCACATGGAATAAGCCTGCAAGCTGTGCTCATCTCTGGGCATATTTGATCCCCCAAAAATAAAAGGGGCAATTCTCCTCACTCAGAAACTCTACTTCTAGCAATGTAGCTTATGCACAAATATTTATAGCTTAGAATGTTCGTCATATTGTTATTTTTAACAGCCTTCCTGCCCGTAGAAGTACTCTAAAGAACTCTATGGTGAAATCGGCCGCTTGAATTATGATATGTCCTAATTAGAATGATATCCTTATTTTTAAAAATTTTAGAGCCATCAGGGCTAGAGCAATAGCACAACAGTAGGACGTTTACCTTGCATGCGCTTATCTGGGATGGACCCAGGTTCAATCTCCAGTGCCCCATATGTTTCCATGAGCCTGTCAGGAGCGATTTCTGAGCACAGAGACAGGAGAAACCCCTGAGTGCCACTGGGTGTGACCCAAAAAGAAAAAAATGTTAAAGTCTAATAAACAAAAATTGGAGCCATAGCTTATGGTACTTAGGGCTCATTCCTGATTCCCCTGATCATCCCAAGATGTCGCTTTGGAGATCCTCAGTATTACTGAGATTACCCAAGTCACCCGTAAGCACCACAGAATCTTATCAGTACTGCATCTTCTGACCCTTAGGTTGAATTGCAAATCTGGAAGTCACTGGGAAGAACCCCAAACTGTCTGTGTGTGCAATGCTTGGGAGACCCACCACCAAATGAAATGTTTGTTCTGATCTCAAATACATGTCAAAGAAACTAGAGATTGATGACAGATCAATGGAACTGAGAAAGTGATTCTACTTAATGTTTCTCTTGACTGTTTTTTTTTGTTTTGTATTTTTATTTTGTTTTTTTGTTTTGTTTTGTTTTGCTATTGTTATAAAGTCCTAGAAAGAGAGCAGATGGAGCCAGGGATGAAACTTGTCAAAGCCTGTATGTGTAAGGATAGAAGGTGTGTGTTCTCTTATCTGTGCTTTTAACTATTATGTTTTGCTCCCTCTTTCTGTAAAGATAGTGGATTGCATTTATAATAGAGAAATAGAGATCATTGATTATAAATAAAAATAGACAACTTCAAATTGTTCTCCCTTTGCAGATAGCAGCTTTGCAGGTAAAAAAAAAAGAGTGTGGGGGTCGGGCAGTGGCGCTGGAGGTAAGGTGTCTGCCTTGCCAGTGCTAGCCTAGGACGGAACGCAGTTCGATCCCCCAGTTTCCCATATGGTCCCCCAAGCCAGGAGAGACTTCTGAGCGCATAGCCAGGAGTAACCCCTGAGCGTCACTGGGTGTGGCCCAAAAACCAAAAAAAAAAAAAAAAAAAGAGTGATAAAGGAAGATATACTGACTTTCTCCTCTAGAGAGGGGTTTCAGTGGTTCAGTGGACATTTCTCTTCTTTCTAGCTTATCCTTAGACAAGAATCAAGTTCTGGACAGACCATAACCTCAAGATGTCTTAGCCAAAAAGATCTGTTTCACTCCAAGTGTCCTGGCGGAAAGAGGTCATGCAGA
Source organism: Crocidura indochinensis (assembly GCA_004027635.1). Lineage (NCBI taxonomy): Eukaryota > Metazoa > Chordata > Mammalia > Eulipotyphla > Soricidae > Crocidura > Crocidura indochinensis. The sequence goes on from PVKC010025767.1 coordinate 4,593, forward strand.
TGGTGGGGAAGGAGCCTTTTGTATAAAGTAAGATAACATCAACATGCTCTTCCTTCATTTTCTCAGAACAATCTGAACTGTCCTTGAGCCCCACTGCTCTAACTCACACTATTGTCAGAATCCTTAGTTCCTTTATTAATTCCCAAGTTCCCAAGGTGCCCTCTTGCTGAGGATATCATTCTTCAATACTTTCATTGGTTTGCAAGGCTGGAATAGAAAGTCTTCCCATCACTGTGTCAAAGGGCGGCATAATTGCTTTCAGCTGCCCTCCCCATCAGATACAGTGCAGTCTAGTACAGATAATACACTCTGGAAAAGTCAAAGAATGGGCAGTGCATAATGAGTGAGCATCTGTAAGGAGAATAAGAAACTAATTCCACTTTGAGAGTTTGGAAAATGACTCCAGGCTGCAAGACAGTCACTTTGTCAAAGCACCCACATTGACTGATGTTAGTCAGATCAGTCTGTGCATCTTTCATGATGAAGATCAAAAGACCCCTTCAAGTGCCCCCTAAATCTATCTTACCATCGTCCATGACACTCTACTCTCCAGAATTATAAAGGAAAACATTATTTTTAAGTCTGTAAGAAATTAGAGACTCTAATAAATTAGAGGCAAGATAAAGGAGGGGAAATTGAATAGTTCCTCAATATTTCATAAGGTCCAGACGAAGGAAAGCCAGTTCCCAGGACCCCAATATGCCAGTAAAGTCATCCACAAATTCACCTTCCTTCCTGGGGAAAAGAGTCATGAGAATCATTGAAATCCTGACAGGTAAAATTTACCTATTTCCTCATTCTACATGTTTTGAACAGCTTCCCATCCCTGATGTACAAGTTCCTGTTTCAGAAGCTCTGAACAATGGAAAATGAGTAAAGCATAAAACCTGTTCAGGATAACACACTCACTGGTCACTGGAGTGACAATACAGCCAAAATGGCAAGAATTTGGGGATCAGAGTTAAAGAGGCAGAAATCCCTTCCCAGCTCACTCTCACTGGGGCCTTTGAGCAATCGGGCTCAAACTATGGAGTGTAGGGATGCTAATTTTCCTGCTTGATTTTATGGGGGTTAAGCTGGCAGAGGAAGAAATAGACGGATTAAACCTCTCAGCATACGTGGCATTTTGTAGGCCCTTTCAGATAGGTGCTGGTTGACTAAGCAAGTCAAAGCCTCAGAAAAAAGGGATACTGAGTAATGTCCACAGGCAAAATGACTCTGGCCACTTAACTTGGCTTATCCCACCACTTGGGTGACCAGCTTGGGCTCTGCTTGTTTCCACAGCAGATTTGAAAGAGGTGATCGTAAAAAGGCAGAGGGACGGTGGAGGAGGAAGAAATGATGCAGTGGAAACAGAGAGGAAAGGGGAGGACACAATGGCGAGAGGTCTATGATATTTCTTAGATCCATCCTTAAATATTTTATTTTCTATATCTATGGCTCGGGTTCTTTCAAGCTGGGCTCTCTGCAGAGCTCAGGACCACTAAATGTCCTGCTTTATTTCCCTTGTTGTCTGGGCCATGTTGTCTTAACTAATGTTTTTTTTTTTTTCTATGTGTACAACTCAAGGCTGCATTCACAACTCCTGACCAAGGAGTTACCTTAGATTATATTATCCCATTCTTGCATTCTTTTACTTGTTAAACAAATACAAGGCACCACAACATGAACTTTCTAGACGTTTCTTTTCTGTGTGTGTGAGTATTTGTGTTATGGGAATAGAATGGGGAACCTCACATCTACAAGGCATATGCGCTACCACTGAGCTATATTCCTAAGAAGCTAATAGAGACTATATATTTCTTTTACACTTTAATTTTCTTTAGTTCTCTGGTCTGATTAGACTAGTTTGCTCACTATAAATTCTTCCATATTTTCTTAAATACTCTTTCTCTACTCATTAACTCAGTAACTTGCTAACCAATACTTTTTCTAATCTATTGCCTTTACATTCATAATACTTTAGGGAATGTTGTTATCTTTTTTTCTGGGTTCTCCATATTTTCTAAAAACTCCTTACACATAATATACATCCCAATAAATGACTTCTAATTAAATAAATTGTCAATGATTTTACAAAGCTCTTGGTGAAGACTGAACACTTCAAAGGAAATTTTTGAAATAGAAGGGAACAAAAACAGTAAGCTTAACATTTTTCTTTTTTTCAAAAACTCAAAGCTACTATTACAATAAATTATTCTGCATTTTATAAAATCTGTATTTGTAATCTTTCTCTGAATACTGGCAACTAAAAGCAGAGGATAAATATTGTAAATGATTTATCTTTTTTTAACTCCTTTGACTGTTAACCATTTCAAAATAATACTGGGTTCATTTATAGGGGAGAAGATAGAAATTTCTTTATCAAAGACTATATTAGCCTTAGTCACATAAATACACTAATATATAATATTCATAATATACTATATATTATAGTATATATAATGATTTATAGTATACTAATTAATGTGAATAGCTCATATACACAATTATAGTCATTATGATATAATTAAATATTATAATATATAATAATTCATAATATACTAATTAATTTGTATGTATGTACAATATATTTTTCACTTTCTTACTTTGTATTTATTTCTATTTGCAATGCCAGAGATTAAACACAGATTTTACACATCCAAGGCCAGGGCATGCATTTGCCACTGAGTCATACAGCCTCAGTTCCTGTTGATTATTTCTTTTCCCAAGTTATTTACTGTCTATCTGATGGCATTGGCTGAGGTAGCGAGAGAAACAGAAGGCCCATAAGGGACCTTAAAGGATAAAATTTGGTCAAATGTTGAAGGTGCACATTAAAAGTACAATAGCAAGGAAGTGAATGCTGGAGGCTGGAAAAGTCAGGGATGATGGATCTGAGGCTTGAACAGGGCCAGAAAGATGGGCAGGGGCAGGATGTAAAGAAGCCAAGAAAAAGGGCAAAGATAGAACAGGCAGTAGTGCCTTAAAGCTGCACTGAGAATTCTCTACTAGGATCTCAGTATTGTAGAAGCAAAAAAAAAAAAAAAAAAAAAAAAGAAGGTGCCTGGAAAGCAGCCGTGGGAACATGTGCACTTTGTTGTTGAACTTCAATAAGCCGTGGTGGCCCAGATATAATTATCAGTTAAAGTGATCATTGACCTACCCAAGGCACTCTGTTCCCTAATCTCCCTGAGTCCACAGGTATTTACTCTCATTACCCCAGGGCCACAAGAATGACATTTCTAAAAAGCTCCAATTGCTTTCCCGACATATTAAATGAATTCACCCAAGCTCTCAGAGTGCCAACTGGAAGACCTGCAGACAGCAAGCTGTCAGGCAGACAAACAAAGTTATCTGTCTTCTGGCCAGGGAGATTGACAGAACTTTTCCTTACTGGGTACTTAGAAATTCTTTCACTTAACCAAAATTGTGGGGTGCCTGAAACTTCCTGTCCATCTGAGTCTTCAGTGTGTGCACCTTACTTGGCCCCACACACTTGGCTTCTTCCCTCTTAGCTCAGCAGTGATAGCTCTAAGATGAGCTCCCCAAGAGATTAGGACAGGCAAGAGAAGAAAATAAATTTTGGAGAAGACAGTCAAGTTAAATAATGCTCTTCAGGGAATAGGAAAGAAAAGGAAGAAAGAAAAGAAAAGAGAAAGGAAAGGGAAGGTTAGGACAGGTTAAAGAAAGAGAAAAAGGGTGAGAAAAGGAAGTTAAATAACAGAAGAGAATGGAAGGGGAACAGAAAGGAAAAAAATTGTCATTTTCCTAAATTGAAATGCAGATGGTTCTTCAATGAAGTGACCCCTAAAAACAGAGGAGTGGGATGTAGGCCATAATGGAAATGAAAAAGCTTTTCTTTTCCACAGGTTTAATAAGCCTATCCTAAGCTGCCCTGACTTTAGTCTTCCTGTTAATGGACATTGCCAGAGAAGAAGCTACTGAGTTTAAGGTTTTCATTCTGTCTTCTCAGGTTTTTTGATCCTCACTTCTTCTCTCTTCTCTCTTGGGCTGGTAACAAAATAAATCCTTTTCAGATCATATCTTGGATTTATGATTTCATGAAATGTATTGTCCAAGGGCCCCCTACCTGCTACGTCAACAGTTACTGTGAACTCAATTTTTGGAGAGACAACAAATGAATAGATGGAATGAGGTGATAATAGTTTATGTATTTCTATTTCCAACTTCTGGTAAGAAATTAGGTTAGCTACATGGACAAATAAAAGAACAGGTGGTGCTCTGTCCATTCTTAGGAGATTGAGTATACAAAGAAACAGAAGGAGTCCACAGCAACCTCTGTGTTGTTGGCAGAAGAGTCTTCTGGGGAATTGCGTCTCCTGTCTCTTTTCATTATTTCACCCTCCAGACTGCTGTTGAACAAGAAAGTCTGTGTTGAATAGAAAAGCACAGATTTCAGTAGCATTGACCCCTTTAAGAGTTATCCATAGAAAGAAAGTTGGGAATTATAAAAAGAAAAGAAGGCAGTTTCCATCAGGTTTAAGTGTTCATAAAGTTGGAACAAAGATAATAAAAAATTATGGTTAGGGTATGTAACATGGAAAGAAGCATTACTTTACTTAGGGCTTTTAAATATTTTCCTTCTCAATGTAGAGAAGCAAATGAAACTCAAGGAAAAATATTGAATGAATCAAATGAAAGGCATTCTTCTTCAATAGTTGGTTATGTATTGATCATCATTTTATTTTTTCTATTTTTATAGTGATTTTATTTTCCTGCAGTGTTGAATAAAGCATACATGACCATGTTTCTGAATAAAGCAATATCAAATTGTTAAGAACCACTTTACTTCTGAACCCTAAGGTGGGAGGGACATCTTTTGATCTTATTAACTGAAATGCCACTAGTATCTTTTTATATCAGAGACTCCAAGTTTTAGTATTAATTAAAAATGAAGCTACCTGTTTGGCAGATAGTTGGCAGATAAAATGCTCATATAAATATCATCCTACAACTCTCTTAGTCATTTGTTTGTTTGTTTGTTTGTTTGTTTGTTTGGATCACACCCAGCAGTGCTCGGGATTTATTCCTGGCTCTATGCTCAGAAATCAATCCTGGCAGTTCAGGGAACCATATGGGATGACGGGATTCGAACCACTGTCCTTCTGCATGCAAGGAAAATGCCCTACCTCTATACTATCTCTCTAGCCCCTTTTTAGTCATTTTAAAAAGTAATGTTAAATGGAATAAAGTTAATAATTAAACCAGGATCATTTTAAGCTTAAATTTAGAGTTCAAAAGCTCTGAGTCTTTGTAGATCTCCAATGGAATGATGGTACCTAGAACAATGGCCAATTTCTCCTGATGAGTTGAAAGTCTCTCAGATTTCACTAATCCTTAATGTTGCAGACCAACTGGTTGGTTTCCAGTACTAAAATCCTTTACTCCTCATGACTGCCTTAAAAATCTGGATTGGGGGGGCCCGGGAGATAGCATGGAGGTTAGGCGTTTGCCTTTCATGCAAAAGGTCATCGGTTCGTATCCCGGTGCCCCATATGTTCCCCCGTGCCTGCCAGGAGCAATTTCTGAGCATGGAGCCAGGAGTAACCCCTGAGCACTGCTGGGTGTGACCCAAAAGCCAACCAAAAAAAAAAAATCTGGATTAGGGCCAAAGCAGTGGCGCAGCAGCAGGGCATGCCACTAACCTAGGACAGACCGAAGTTCAATCCCAGGTGTCCCATATTTTCCTCCAAGCCAGGAGCAATTTCTGAGCGCATAGCCAGCAATAACCCCTGAGTATCACCGGGTGTGGCCCCAAAACAACAAGAAATTATATCTAAAGATGAGATGCAACAATGCAATAGAGTTTTAATAATGTTCATCATATTTATTTCTTTTTTAAAATCATTTGGACTATTTTTGGTTTCATCCATTTGATAGGGGAATTATAACTTTTCCATTTGTGGTCTTACTCCACAAATAAGATCTCTCTGATTTAAATGCTCCAGCATCTGTATCCCACATGAATTACTTCATAATCATTGTCCTTATGTTCCTATAGTTACGCAATTATTTTAGAAATTGAAAAACAGTTTCTGGGGCCAGGAAGGTAGCTTAGCAGTAGAGCACTTGTCTTGCATGTTTGAGGCACTTGGTTTGAACACTGGCACCACAAGAAAACAAAACCAAAAACTTGGAGAACTGAAATTCAAAATATGTACCAACACAGACAGAAGAGTGAATATGCCATATATATTTTTCTGCCCTCAAAATATCAGTCTGAGGAAATATTTATGCCAAAATTTCCTTGTGGACCCCAACAATGTTTCCACCTTTTATAAATTTCCCTTTTAACTTTTTGGAAAAAATTCTCCCACTGATGAAATTCTCTTTCTCCCATAGCAAAGGACAACAGAATCATGATTGGTGAAAGCCAGGTTTCAGGCTGGCTGGTCTGTGGCAGTTTCAGTAAATTTCTTCTCCTGATTTAAAGAGAATCAATTGTGACTTAAAAGGTAGAAGTTTCTTTAACCCATCTCAGAACTGTCTAGACAGTCAGAACAACTAAATCCAGTAAATGTGCCGTTTTCAACATTTTATTCAATTCCTTTTTAATTCCAGTATTTAAAAAATGTTGCCTTATTTCTTTCTTCTCTTTTCTTCTTTCTTCTTTCTTCTTTCTCTTTTTTCATTCTTTTTCTCTTTCTTTCTTTTGTTCCTTCATTTCTTTCTCTTTCTTCTTCCTTTCTTTCTTCTTTCTTCTTTCTTTCCTTCTTTCTTCCTTCTTTCCTTCTTCTTTCTTTCTTCCTTCCTTCCTTCCTTCCTTCCTTCCTTCCTTCCTTCCTTCCTTCCTTCCTTCCTTCCTTCCTTCCTTCCTTCCTTTCTTTTTCCTCCAGAGATGAATTGTATTTTTTTGGATATTTGAGTCACACCCAGTAACACTCAGCCATTGACACTCCTGGCTATGCACTCCAGGTTGGGGGACCATATGGGATACTGGGCAATTGAACTGCAGGCCATCCTGTGTCAGCCCCATATAAGGCAAATGCCTTACTGCTACGTCATCACTCCAGCTCCCAGAGATGAATTGTTTTAAAGCCAATTTAGCTTGGTCAAGTAGGCGTGGTGGAGTTTATCTCAGAAAATCATGAGGTTTCTCCTTTCATAATGTCATGAGTAAATGAATTTTCTTTCTCCTCAAAGTCTAAATTCACTTTCTATTGACTGCATGGGGTGTAGAGAGTTCCCCGGTGGTGTTTCTGAAATCCTAGGGCCCCACACTGGCAGTTCCTAGCCAGTGTATGAGCCTGTGGATACAGAATTGTTTGGGTTCTGTGATTCATGGTTTATCTAGCACCACTGTGGTAATGGGGTCCCCTCAATGGAGCCTCCAGGGATGCATACTAAGATTTTCAGTGGACTGTGTGGTGCCTGGAATTGAACCCAAATCTGTCACATTTAATCTAATTCTGTCTTCTCCATTATCTAATTGAATATATTGAACAGTGTTTCTTAAAAGGGACTAACTAGTTCCCCAAACCAAAAGAAACTGAGAAAGTACCTTCAGTTGAAATCTTATCATGAAGATTGGAAGGATAGCTAAGAGAATGTGACTTTGGTGAAGGAGGGTATCTACCTGGGTGGGTCTCTATGTTTATGTATGAAATCTTACTAATAATTTATGTGTGAAATCCAACTAAGAGCAATTTTAATTTATTTATATTATTTTTATTTTATTTTTGTTTTGGGAGCTATACCCTGTGGCAATCAACAGTTACTTCTGAATCTGCTCAGAAATTGCTCCTGGCAGGCTCGAGGGACCATATGGGATGCCAGGAATGAAAACCCATATTAGTTCCGGTGGCTGCATGCAAGGCAAATGCCCTATCCACTGTGTTATCACTCTGACCCTAAGAGCAGTTTTTAAACTATTATACCCCCAAGTTTTCTTAATTCTAAATAATATAAATTAAAGTAAGTGAAACATGAGTTTCATCTAAGCGCTGTGAGAATATACTTGATAATAAAATTTTTTCTCTTTCAAAACACTAAATTTTTTTCACCACTTAGTGAAAGTAATGGTAATACCATCATACATTCACCTGATAATGTTGAAACATATGATATGGTCTTAGTAATGATCTAGTATGTTGACCTATCATGTATTGGTCCTTAGAAAAACATTTAGTATGTATGTATTTGAATGAGTTTGCCTCAACAAAAATTAGTCATTAGAATTTTTTTTCTTGAGACCATTGTGAATTACAAGTCTTTCACAGTTGTATTTCAGACATATAGTGGCAGTGAATTAGGGCCATTTCCACCACAAGTGTTGACCTCCTTCCACCTTAGTTCCCCTCATGCATCCCATACCTCCACCTTTAGCCTCCTAGACTAATATTGTAGCATGTCCATTTTGTGTTTAGCTTGTTATAGTTTGATCCTCTTGATTCTATTGTCTTTGACTTTGGCTTGGGTGTTTAGATCTGACCATTTTTTCCCACAATACTCCTAACACCAGTTGGCCCCTGGATCCCATTCATTGCTTTATTTTTCTTTTCTTAATTTGTGGTAATATATAGAAGTATGAGGCAGAACAAAATGATTCAAGTTTAAAGGTTTTATGAAAAAGGAGAGAGCCTCTATCTAGAAGATATAAATAGAATTAAAAGAAGAGAAAGGGGGGGCATATGTGGCTGGTTTTGTTTTTGTTTTTGTTTTTTGGTTTTTTTTGCATAGGCACAGTAAAAGTTTGGGAAATTAGAAAATTCCCTTGGCCTAAGAGATACAGCATTTCTCTATCCATGAAGCATACTGTCAAAAGACTGACTATAGGCTCTGGGCATGTTGGTTGTCCAACCCCAAAGTCTTTCTTTGTGGTCTCAGATAAAGTTCAGTCACAGTTGTCAAAGCCTTCTATAATTAGAGATCTTGGTTTTTGCATAAATCATAGGACAAATCCTAGTATACAATCTTGCTTTATGGTCCCAGGAAAAGTTCTCCTCAGTAGCAGTTGTCGTAGTCAGTTTTCTGAATTAAAAATCTTGGATTTTGCACAGATCCTAGGACAGATCATCTTCTGATTTTATCTCACCATTAGGTGTGAGGTAGAGCAACCTGACCTTAGATCAAGTTATTGCTGTTTCCTCATCATCAGGGTATCATATGAACCACTCTGGAGCAGGTTGGAGCCAGAGCAACATTCAAGCTTCCCCCAGGGGGAGTTTAATTTCTGGTGCTGTATGTTGAAAACTGTGTTTGTCTCAATGTTGGAATCTAAGGTTCAGGATTATATGGTTGATCCCTTATCAATTGAGTCCTAAGACAACTCCCCCTTGTCATTAGAACTTAAAACAAGGTCAGAAAACATTTACTCCCAAATTATAAACAATATTTTATATTTACCCTTAATCATATAGGAAGCATTCCATGGAACTTAGCGAAATGTCTCTGTGATAGTGATAGATGCTAAAACTTTATCTTTTTGTTCCTATTCATCTGATTTTCTGTATGTTTTTTGGTTTGGAGGTTACCAGGATTTACACCTTGCCCTATAATCAAGTATCAGACCTAACAAGGCTCAGGAAACCATAAGGGGTGGTAGGTATCTAATCCAGGTTAATCACATGCAAAACAAGTTCCCTGTCCACTGTACTTTCTTGCTGGCCTTTGTCTATTTGTCTAGATAAAACTATTATAGAGGCAAGTGTTCCTTTTTCTGAGAATTAGGCTGTAATTCCTGAATGTAAAGATAGAAGGAAGCCCTGAGCTTGCCTGAGTATGACCCCACACCAACAAAAATCTACAACCAAAGAAGATCTTGTGTTTGGTGTGGGGTGGGGTGTTGACCTGACTTGTCCCTTATAGGTGCATTTGTGTGTAGACTCAGACTCCAGAAGTACACCTGAGCTAGTTTTAAGTACTGAGACAGTTGTGCTAGTAGGGGGTGAAGAGGGCGGAGGGTTGGGAAACAGATCATTCACCCTGCAGTCATTGCTCACAGCTAAATGACTGCTGGCAATAACACCTTTCATTAAACTGTGCATCATTTTGGAAAGTTATTACCACTTGGATATTTTATGTCATCTTGATCATGAGCCTTTAATAGACATGAGAATAGTTGAAAGGGAAGCAGGCAAAGAAGTGGAGCCATTTACCCAAGGTCAGGGAATTAGAGAGAGGAATTAGAAAGCTGAAAGTCCAGGTCCCTAAGCATTCTCCCCGCCCCCTCCTTTGGATCAGAAGTAGGTGGGTCAGGAAAGGACATGTGGTATTTCTCAAAATTTCCAATAAGCTAGAAACTGTGCTGGGTCCCGACTGGATATGAGTAGAGATAATTCTCCCATCACCTTTCTAAAATGGGTTGTAATATTCCTTTTTTTCTAAGGGCTGAGTACACAGAAAATATAGAAAAGGAATAATATAGCCCAGAATCTTCAAGCAAGTTAGTCATTGAACTTTACCTGAACTTGAATAGAATCAAGGCTTGTTTGACTTTAAAACCCCTGTGCTTTCCTGGGCACACTAGTATTTTAAAAACAAAAATGTAATTAATATATATTGAGTGCCTATTAATTGTTAGTTGCTTTGGTTATTTTAATCACAGGCCTTAGCTCAGCTAATGGAACATTGAGAAGAAATATAATCTATATATAGCACTGGAATGAATAGGTAAAGATCAGGGTATCTAGGGCTTAGAAGGGCAGGAATAGTGTTAAAAAAAAAGGCAAAAGGAATAGGAAAAGCCAACAGATAAAACATACAGGAGTAGACACAAGAGGAAAGAAAATAGAGTTTCAAATGAGGAAAGTTCATAATAGAAGCAACTTGCAGTATAACTGGATGCCCGCCTGATCTTTTTTTTTTTTCATGTATCAAGATATTTATTAAATTTTTATTTTTAAATAATATTTATTGTAACCAATGTAAATTGCAAGTCTTTTACAGTTATATTTTAGGTACATAGTGACAGTGTATTAGGACCATTCCCACCCCCTGTTGTCCTCCCTACACCCCTATTTCCAGCATGCAAAACATACTACTCCTCTTGCCTCCTGGACTGCTAGTATTACAGGTTCCCTTTGTGTATAATTTGCTGTAGATTGTGATATCTTTCTTTTTCTTTGTTTCGTTGTTTTTTGGGCCACACCCAGTGACGCTCAGGAGTTACTCCTGGCTATGTGCTCGTAAATCACTCCTGGCTTGGGGGACCATATGGGACACTGGGGGGTCAAACCTTAGTCCAGCCTAGGCTAGTGCAGGCAAGGAAGATGCCTTATCACTTGTGCCACCACTCCTGCCATAGATTGTGATATCTTGATTCTTTTGTCATTGAATCTGAGTTTGGTGTTTAGTTCTGATCATTTTTTTAATTTCCACTCAATGTTCATGCAACTGTTTGCTCCTGGTACCATCTATTTTTTTTGCCCCTTAATTTATGGGGCAGAAAAGATGATTCAAGTTCTGTGGTTCTGTTGGAAAAAAATATAAAAGCTGGGATATATATATATGCCTGTCTAGAAACTATAAATATAAATTTAAAAAGAAAGAAAAAACAATGAAAAGGAACACAACAATAACTAAAAATACAACAAAACAACAACACCAAGAAAGAAAAATTAACATACCCAAATTTCTTTTTTTTTTCCACTTAACTCCTATAACATATTTGTTTCTATAATTGGAAGAATAGAGTCAATTGGCTAGTGTATTGCTTATACTAGTCATATCATTTACTCAAACAAAGCACATTATTCACTAAAAATATAAACAGAACTAAAATTATCAAAGAGTA